>JANHGL010023802.1:0-16628 GCA_024611195.1 Ceyx melanurus | reverse complement strand
AGGACAAGAGGCAATGGGTGCAAGTTGGAGCACAAGAGGTTTAGGGTAAACACAAGGAAAAACTTTTTCACAGTGAGAGTGACAGAGCTCTGGAAGGGGCTGCCCAGAGAGGTTGTGGAGTCTCCATCTCTGGAGACACTTCAGACCAGCCTGGATGTGTTCCTGTGTGACTTGGTCTAGGTGATCCTGCTCTCTCAGTGTGGTTGGAATGGATGATTTTCTAGGTCCCTTCCAACCCCTAACATTCTGTGATTCTGTGATTATCCTGGGGATATCTTCTTTAAAGTTGATGGCTGCTTTGCATGGAGACACTGAATGAGGAGTATCTGGGAATGAAATCCACCTGATTACATGCAGAAATGTGCAAGATACAGTCAATCACCAAGGAGAAATGAACATTTCTAGGGAACAGTTAAAGCACTATCCTGAGATAGATGTCTAAACAGGTCTGTTGCATTGCACCTTAAATTATTGTTTCTCTGTCTTTGCTATAAAATGAAACAGATGTAGAGAAAGTAATAGGAGAATCCAGGTTATCACATTTATTCAAACAGCTATTAATTTCTAAACTATCATGTCACTGTGCAATCTAGATACCTATTTTTTTAATTACAAATTATACCATATGGTATTAATGTTATGTAGTTAATCACGTGAAACTCATGTCTGTTTGTTGAAGGGATGAAATGCAGTTTTCTAATTACAAGAAGAAAAATGTACTCAAGAAAGTCTCAATATAGACTGAAAGTAAAACCAAAATAAATTTGCTATATTTCTTTCTCCATAGTCCAATACAAATTTTTTATATTAGAAGATATGCTTTATTACTTCAGTCCTATAATTTTGATGTAACTTTGAAACTCCCAAACACATGCAAAATCAGTAGCAAATTGTTGAGAAGTTTGAAAACACAGAGACTTTTTTTCCTTTTATTTTATTTTTTCATTTTTATCAAACATTGTCTGAGGAAGCAACCTTATCTAACAGGGAATAAGCCTCTATAAGATCAGTTAAGGCTATACCTAGGAGAACAATATATCTTCTTTTTGTTATAGTTTAATATTCTTTTCAATATATCAGTGAGAAAATATGGTCCCTGGATTTGTATATGCAGATTGAGGTAATGTGTGTTAGAAATAATGCAGGAAGATATCCAAACATGATTATCGGCAATGCTTGATTACTCTCTGCTGCTGTGGCTTCTAAACAGTTATAACTGTTTTGTATAATATGGAAGAGTCTGATTGCTCATTTAGAAGTTACGGTTTGCTCATAGCCTCAATGGGAAGGTAGTCACAGAAGTTACTACAATTCAAGGATGCTACAGATAATCTGAAATTAGTTGCTGAAGTGCATTCAGATACATAGCAAGGGATACTTAGTCTCCATGTCATGCATCTGTAAAGATCTTGCCACAGATTCCATTTCTCCACTCAATTTTTCATGTCCTGTGGAAACTAAAATTTGCAATTCTCATTATGACAGTGAAGTGGTAGTGGGCAGGGGAAGAGGGGTGGGTTCCTGCTGCATTGATCTCCACCCATCAACTCACTGGGAACTGTTCAGGTGAACATAAAGACCTGGGAATTAAGAAAAGCTCTCAGGTTCCCTAATATACACATAGACTGTAAATGTCTCCACAATGCATAGCCAACCTCAGCCTGAGAGTACACATGATTTATGTCTCATTTCACTCACAGGTCAAAACCCAAGAATCCCAAATCCAGACTACAGATATTCCCATCCAAATTTTCAAAGCAAAGCTGGATAGATTGACACAGACCATTTTGTTATTTACTTGACATTATAGTAGAAGATAGTAGTACAGAAGCCTCTACAGCTCTGGTCATGCCTGTGAGACTGTAACTCTTGAGGTTGCAAGTCCAGGGACTACCATCACTTGTCTGAGGGTGCTGCTGCTTGTACTCTAGACTCACAAACAAGGCTCAGTAGAGATGTTTAGACAAAGACCATGGCTTATTTAAGTCGGTGTCACCCACATAGTATAGTCCCGGTGGACATGCGTATAACCAATCTTTTCTCCTTTTCATTAACTATTCTACTGTATCACTTCATAGATCAGATATTGGAATGCATGTAATATTTTTTAAAATATACGTTCATCGCCTTGTAATAAACTGATATCATCAGCACTACAGTTTGTTAAACATAGTAGCTGTGGAATTAAAAGTATATATTTTAAACTGTCCAGTACAATTACCTTTGCACAATGGCCTTTTCAGGGAAGTACAGAAATTACCAAACAGCTATACATGCTTACTATTCTAATCCAATTACTTTTCAACAGAAAGTCACTGAAACAGGGACTGACTGCTAGATTTTAACTTAATTTTAAATCCAGTAAAAGCCACAAGTCTTCTTTAATCACAGGTGTTTTTGCTTCTGTGCAAATGATGGCTAGAAATTATAATCGAAATTTTTGAATCTTTTACAGATTATCTAGCTAGGATAATTGGTTAAATAGTGAGATATGCATTTTACTTCTAACAGCAGAATGCTTCTAGCCCAGATCAATATTACAAAAATTACCTGCAGCAGACTAGTTTTTTCCTAACAAGAAAAAATAACCCTCTTCCATTCTGAATGCTTTTTTTAATGTTGTACACTTACCCCAGAAGTAACTTAAATAAAGCTGCTATATAAATGCACATGTGCTTAAATAAAACACCACTATAAAAATTCATGTTTACAGCAACTGTCATGACTGTAGCAGAAAAATCATTCAGATATATAATACTGAAAGAGCACAATTCAGTTATGAAATAGAAAGCAAGCACATATACGCATATACAAGAAATGTAGCACAATATATTACTACATATAAATACGTACTATAATGGTTTCTGTATGATATCACTTCACACTTGTGAGTCTTAATACTGTTGAGAATTATAAACTCTAATGAATGTCACTTCTACTGAACCCTTGGTAGAAAGCAGAGAACTTTACAAATTATTTGTTTGTTTGTTTGTTTGTTTGTTTGTTTTAGCTTCTAATATATCTCAGTGCATTTTGTGAAATTAACAATATTTAAAGTAACTACAAACAACTGTTGATTTAAAAACAGTACCTCTTCCAACATATTTTTGCTTTAGCCATAGCTAGAAGGTCATGAGCTAAATATGCAGTAAGAGAAATCTTTATTCTCTTACAGATACTTCCTTGTTATTCTGGTTCTTATTGTGTAGGAGAAAAATTTTGCTATCACAGGACAGAGAAATGGATTTACTCATTTTACATCAAGTTGAATAATATTCCAAAATCTCAAAGTGCAGTGATCAAAAGGGTTTAGCCCCTTTTTTTCTATGAAAAATACATCCCTGGGTGAATCAGACATACATTTATCATAAATATAAATATCTATCTTTAGATGTAGAGTCAAAATATTTCTCAGTATCACAATCTGCCTGCCTATCAGTATGCTGCTCTCACAGAGTTTATTTCTTGAATTTGCCTCTCTCTTTATATATTCATTGCTTTAGTCTGCAATGCTTCTCTTCTGAAAACACAAGATAAACGTCTTTGATCAAGGGTTTATTTAAACAAAGCAAACAACCTTATCATCTGAAAAACTTGCCATATTCCTAACCTGGAAATCAGAAAATAAAGGGTATAATTTTTCCCATATTGCTCAAAAGTTTAAACAAGTATAAAAATTACATTCTTCAAGTGAAAGTGCAATATTTCTTTTGCAGTATGTGTCAACTGAACAGTGCAGTAGACAAAAGAAAAAATCAGTAAGTATAGCAAGTGTAGTATAAAAAGTTTTGTAGAATTATCTGGTAAGTGGTGACCTTTCTATCTAAAAGTAATGGACTGATACTTTTATTTTAAGAAAACATTGGAAGGTATGTCTTAATTTAGTACTTTGGGGTTAAGTTCATGACAGAGGGTCTCTGCTTGAAGCCAATGAACTAATAAAGTGCTCCAAGTATAAGTTTTGTGTAGGTTTATGCAGGCATCAGTACAAAATTGAACCCAAATTTTATTTATCTAGAGCCACAGTCTAGAAACACCACTAACTGATGTAGCTGGTTGTAGCTATGGGAAACATTTTGGTACTGGGATGACATCAGAGATCTACAATTCACAAAGCACTTGAGCATAACATAATCCATGTTCGTTTTTGTTACTTGTTGTTTATTAAATAATTAATTACCAAGAAGTGTAATGGTTTGGCATTCAAAACACATTCCTGAAGATACTTGCAGGACATGTTGCATATATTTCATTGTATTTCCATTACTTTGAAAAATGTAGTTCTGTGCTTTCCAGATATTTTAGTAAACTTTTACAGGTAATTTCTTCTCTAGTACTGACAGGTCTGCTCCTTTTATTGCCAGTTGCAACTTACAGCAACAGGTCTGCAATATTTTTCTACTTCTACTCAGTGGACCACATCATGTCCTGATTACATCCTTCTGACCCCAAGAATGTTGTTTCTGTAACCCAGTGGGAGATGTGATACAAAAATATGTGGAGTGATATGCAATTCGGGTCTTCTTATTATGACTTAGTGTCTTTTTTATTTTATTTATTACTTATTTTATTCTAATAATATCTTGGCTTCTTGGTCAAGAAGCATAATTTTCTTCATTGACTTCATATGCCTCATTCAAATGTGTTTCTGTTCTGTCTTCCTTCTGGTTGAATATGATTCAGCCAGTATGAAAATTCTATTTGATTTGTTTTGTACAGTAGCCTATCTTTAGAGAGACCTCATTCAAAGTTTCTACAGAGCTTTAGTCGGCTTTGAGTTCTCTGTTATGATATATCCATACATGAAAAATCCTTGTATTAAGAGAAGCCATAAATCAGGAAAACATTTGAGAAACAAGGCAAGTGAGTAAAGAGAAAAATCATTCCTTTCTTAGTCCCAGATGTTTTAAAATGAGTGAATATCATACAAATGTTCACTTTTATATAAATAGTATTTCAGGCAGTTGTTGATTATTAACTGCTTAATTTTTAACCACTGTCATTTTGGATGTTGAATTGGCCATGAATGATTCACTGTAAGCCATCCTGAATTCCAACACTAGTATTTTGCAAACAAGCAATCCTGTGATCAGGATTATGCTACTTAGGAGCTAGAAGGCATTCAGGACCTTTGTATACATAGTACTTCAAATATATATGGTAGTATGTAAGCAGACATACTGTGCTCAGTTATATTAAGAGGATTTTCATTATATTGTGTATGGATTTGAGGCATTATTCTTTACAAATGACAAGCTATTCAATCTGTCTGTGGTATGCTCAGTTTCTGTCTGCAAGAGGAGGATAATATTTGTTGTGTTCTACACACAGTTCAGTGTCCTGATCTTGCAAATAATTGTGTATGTATGTATAGAGCTTTACTAAGAGAATGACTCATATAAAGCTATGTGTAATTGTCGGAATAATTTATGAGAGGCTAAGGTAGTTTAGGAATGGTCTTTCAATAATGAAAACAAAACTAAAAGCAACTATAAACTGGCTTTAGCATTGTTGATTCAACTGTCTGAAAATTGTTTATAGGAAGACTGCTTCTTAGTGTTTGACATGCACTATCTGCTCTACTGAGATAGCTAGTAAGTGTTATTTTGCTTCTTTTACTAGCTGACAAATCTAGCCACTACTGTTTCTTTTTCTATGTGCTATTAATTAGATTTCTATTCAGTTTCACAGATACCAAAACTGACTTTGTTTACCTTTGTATCATTTACACCATACTAGAAAAGAAGCATTCTCTAGAGACAGGAGGAGATATTGTACTGTAACTTTGCAATACATTTATCCCTTTTCTACATTTTTTTTTAAATTAAAGTCAGTTGAAAGTCTTTTCAACTAAAAATATAACCTTTTGAAGTAATTCATTATTCCCAAGCAAAGTAGAAAAGCATGAATATAATAAAAGCTACCAAAAATGAAAGATAAAAATGTACTCAGTTTGAAATTATAGAGCAGAATGTCTCTTTTGCATAGAGAGTATAGTTTTTTCATACATTGTATATTTGATATGTATAAGCACGATGATATATTTACTTTTCATATATGGTCTTCTTTCTCTTTTGTCTGTAGAAATGAATTAACATCTAGGTAGTGTTCATATTTTTAAAATGCTGCTTCTTTCTTATAATATTACACTGAAATAAGAGACTTGAAAAAATATTTGGATGTCATAGTAAATCACACTAAATATATATCAAAATATATCAGTAATAGGAGAGAAACACTGATTATATGCATTTATATAGTTTAAGAATATTTTTAATACTGTGTGTATCTTGTACAAGGCTTTATACTGGATCTGTTTAACCTTTATTTTGAGAATGAGTAATTATTTTACATTATATTCCTCCTTGTACTATATAAAAGTGGACAGATCTCAAGCTTCAAGAAAGAATACAGGCTTGAAGGAAGGCCTTTAAAACTTCCAATTTTACTCAGGGACTCATCTAATTTCAAGGATGCTTTCGGATGATGTCTTTTGGAGCCTACTGAGAGAAGTGAGTAGGGAGAAAAAAACAGCACTGAAGGTATAACATTTTTATCCACCAAAGATATCCTTCACCAAATTATGTCTTAGGAAAAGTGTTAATCTTTTGAAATGAGGTATGGATGTGGCCTTCCTGGACTATATAAAGGAATTTTTTTAATTCCTGACTTGTCTGGTCTTTCACAACTTATCTGGTTTCCGTCTAGTTCTTTTGAAGATCAAAGTATCCCTTAACTGTCAGATGCTGCTATGTATAAGAAAGATATATTCAGTCTGTAGCCTTCTTATCTCTTGGTATGTAGCCATGTTCCACCTTCTTTCACAAACCTTAGCATAACTATGAAACACAGGTCTCAAAAACAAGGGAAGATGTCTGAAACAACATTTTAAAGAGAGGACTGTGAGTATTAGTTTATTTTTGTTATCTAGGTGTTAATTAACTGAATAGTGCCAGTAAAGGGGTTGAGCATTACTTACCTCATTAAGGGTTAGGTACTTAAATCTGGGATCCTTCTGTGAGCAAATTGTCACAGTTTAACCTTCTAGACATTGAGTTCATATTAACATCTAGTTTTAAATAGGTTGCACCAGGTCTTTTTAAAGACATGTTCTTCTCTTTCCTGCTTCTAGCTAACTTATGACAGTAGCCCAGTAGTTAACATACAATGTAGAATAAAGTTTTAAATCCGTATGACCTACATGCTAATTGCAACTAAATAGGAATGTGCAATTTAATCTTAGAGATGCCCTGAATCCCAGTTTTGGGACAATGAGGGAGTAGGGATAGTGTTTCCTGTGACAAATATGACTGCTGCCATATGACAATAAGTATTCTGGTTTTGCCATATCCTCAGGCTCAGTTGTTTCAGCTGACTCCAGCTGTTAAACACAGCATGTGGAGCATCATTTTCTGGTTTCGGTAGAATCTTATTTTGACTTCTGGATTATTTTCTGCCTCATGCTCATGTGTCCTTTCTTTCAGTATTCTAGATTCTCCATCATATTGGCAATTCTCAGAGGACTGTCTGCAGTCCATAAGTTTGTCTGGTCTATGTAACGCTCTTTGTTAGACAAATTCTAATTGCTGGTTAAGGGTTAATTCTGAGTCTTACATTACTTTCTCCTTTAGGCTATTTTCCTTCATATTCCAATCATAATCTGATATTATCTAGGATTCAGTTTCTCCCTGAATTGCAACATTATCTCATCACACATGAACACTCTTATATTTTAATTTTTTTGGTGCTCTGTTCTTAGAAATGCATTGTTGATGTGTTTCATTTTTATGTAATGAACAACACTTCTCAAATTTCTGTATTATATTGCTGCAGTTAGCCTCCTCAGCCTGAGCCTCATCTACCTGAATTAAGTGCAAAATACTACAAACATTAAGTGCTTCAAGACCAGCTGTTATCAGCAAGTTTCCTATTTATTTATTTATTTATTTAGTTAGTTAGTTAGTTAGTTAGTGTAACCATAGCTTGCAGACACAAAATGAATCACTACTTCTTAGACCTTTTTGTTGTCCTCTCTCTTTCCAGGAATGTCAGTTTTGACTCAGCTTTTAACTGCTCCATCAGAGGTCAAGTGGTCTTACAGAAATTTGTTGCTTCTATGCTATGTGTAAATTGATTCTTATCACCAGAATCTCCACAGTCCTGGTTCCCTAACAATCCAGACCCAATACTTTGTGAAACTGCAGTGTAGTTTACTTTTCTTTGCAACCCCAAATTTTGTTTGTATAAAATATGGGCAGGGAGAGAGATGGATGTGCTAGGATGCCTCAATGACTCCCAGCACAATTAATTTTCAGGGTGTTAGTCTTGGACATTGTCAATACCCAAAGGTATTGCTGTGCATCTCTGTGAAACATAGTGGACATTATAATGTCTTAATTAGAAATACTATATTAAAATACAAGCATGACACTTCCTTTATAATTCCATACCTGCAGCAAATCTATGGATACTATACTGCCCTTAGCCCCTTACATTATGTGTTATTTCCTCCTTTTTATATGGGACACTACACATGCATTTTTTTTTCCTCCAGGGATCCTTTCCTGGCTGATTAATCTGGGGAGGGTTTCGCTGCTGAACCCCTTCAGCAATCATTTTAATATTTGGAAATGTTTTGGTTTGGTTTGGTTTTGGTTAGTTGGTTGTTTTTCACCTGAGGTAAATGCATGCTCCCTATTAAGTTCCTCCTTTCCTAGAATAATGACTGATTCTTATGTCTTTCATCTTCTAATTTTATTAGTCTCTTTTAAATAACTTTATTCTTTCTATGGAATCTTACCCAGTATGAATCATAAGATTATTGACCAAACTATTTTTTCTCCATTCTCAAACCACTCCGTACTGTCAGTGAACTGCAGATGGAAGAGGTCATCCTTTCAAGCTTGAGTTTGTATTCTGTGTGTTATGAAGTTATCTTCCACACAATGAAGTTTTTTTTCTCCACTCTTTTTCACAATACCCAAGTAATTAAACTTATCTGTTACTCTAACATTCAACACTATCAAGAGTTCTTCTGGTAATGGCTTGTACTTGTCAAAGTCTGCTTTAAGTGGCAAATAGCCATTGCTGTTCCAAGATGACCTTGTGGAAGTTTTTCTTCCTGAATTAGTTTGTAATTTAAAAGCTTCAGAAGTTTTGGGTAGTATTTTTTTAGGTGGTGAAGGTTATAACTATTCTGTCTGAGATACCCGGGGTAGGGAGTAGGGTAAAAGTTGATCAATTTTTGCTCCAATTATGCATTAATATCCTTAAGATGCCTTTAACTTCTGCTGACACAGCCATGTTGTTCATTATGAATTCAATACAAGAAAATTAGTAATAGACTTTCCTTTTCATTAGGAATTGTTTCTAGTGAAACAACAACAACAAAAAAAATCCATAAAGCAAAACCTTGAATGTCTTTTTTAATTGTTGTTTTATTCTGGGAAGGGAGAAATAGATGAATATGTGCTGTCTATGTTTTGCATGCATCTTATTTTCACTAAACCTTTGTAATATAAGGTTGTAACCTGTGATTATTGCTAGGAAGGAAAGCCTACCAAAAATCAGTCTTGGAGAATACTTATTTAATAGGGTTGTGGAAAACAAGAAAGATGGGAAAATGCCTCATCCATGCATGGGGATTAGTGTGCCATCTTAAAAAAAGAGACACTTCACACATAGTGGTATATCTAGAACAGTAGAAAACCTCTTCCTTTATTTTTCAATGGCTCTGAAATGCACTTTTGTTAGATGGGTTGAAGGTGACCAAGTGGTACATAACTGTCAGAGATTTTACCACTGGTAGTCCTGCACATTAATGTTGAGTCTCATATTTTTATTAAGGGCACATTTTAGGAAGTTTTGGACATAGATTCCTGAAATGGTTCTGAACACTAGTATCAACATCACCATCAGAAACAAGGAGAACATAGCAGATTTTCAAAGCCATTGTTGTAGTACAGTCACCCAGACAAATGTTAGGTATTCTTATTCTTATTGGCCATTGTGAAGCTTATTGTTATTTTGGACTTGATAATATATTTTAGGTTGAAGCAATGTGTACCTGAAAGAGTGAAGAGAAGGCTTTAGTCACAGAAATAAGAGCCAAGAGAGTCATTGGCTGAAAAAACCTAACACTTTCTATGAAAGTTAATCTGGTAGATTTGTAAGTAACTTTGCAATCTGTGAAACTAACTGTGAAAGTGAGATTTATCTGTAAACTCTATTTCTGTACTAGATACCCTAACTAGACTGATTGTATAGGGTATTTAGAGAGATTCAATTTATCTCATTCTAATGAAGAGATCTAAATTTGTTGTGATGAACTGCCTCCTAAAAGTGTTATTTTTCACCACTGCCTAAGAAAGAGTGTAAATAGGTAGGTGTCTTGTGCAAGAAGAAACCATCTGCCTCACTTGTGATTAATAAACAGAGACAAGATATTTGTAATCATTTGCAAGAAACTGGATTTTTTTTTTCAACAGACACCAAAGAGAGTAGTCATCTTCACTCCAATAAACTAGTGCAGAATTTCCAGTGCTATGACTGATTCTATCTTCATTGAAAGAGCCATCTGGCATGCCATGAAGAAGGGCAGAAGAGAGGAAGAAATGATCCCATGACTAAATAATTGAGAATATTCTCAATGAATAACCAAAATATGTCCTGAGTAAATGTATTATATGCCTTCAAGGAATTCTGCTAGACCCAGTTTCCCATTTTTACTTTCATCTTCCTCTCTTGAGTGTTGCCTGTCTTCTCTTCTGTAACTTTTAAATTACTGGGGATGGGTGGGATCTTTTCAAGGATGAGTGTTAATACAGACCCTTGCACCACAGAGCCTCAAGCTACAAATGTAATGCAAACATGTATGAATAATTAATAATATTAAATTATTTGTGCAAAGGAAGATCCAGGAAGCACAAGATACACAGTTGAGCTTGCCTAAACTGAACAACTAAGACCTTAATTTTTGTGGTTCATAGCCAGCCAGGAGCTGAGCACCTTGTGATCACTCCCCTTCTAGTAGGACGGGAAAGAGAATAGAGAGAAAAAGACAAAATCCCATGAGCTGAGATAAGGAGAAATTTAATATTTCTCCAGAAATACTAGATGAGAAGAAACAATAATAGTAATGAAATAATAATAATAACACAATATATAAAGTGAGTGACATGCTGAAACTGGGGAGGAGTCTCAATCCAGATCTAAAAAAAGGTGTTTTGCAGTATTGAGGTGCACTGTAGGAAATATGAGACAGATGTGCAACTGAATTTTTCATGAAAGAATGATGGAAAGAAGATGGTGTTTTAATTAAAATCTAATCAAAATGGTCACTTTTGTTGTTAAAATGTTGTTTCTCATACTTCATGGAAGCATAGAATATTTTAGGTTGGAAGGGACCTTTGTATATTCTCTAGTCCAGCTTCCTACTTAAAATATTACTACTTTTTAATTGCTTAGGTCCTGGATCTCAAGATGGACATTTCACATCCTCCCTGGGCAACCTTATCCTTTCCATTGTTTAGGTATTCTCATAATGAAATTTGTTTTCATTGTATTTAGTGAGAACTACTTTACTTCAACTTATGAACATGACCTCTTTTTCTCCATGATGCATCTCTGCGAATTGTCTGATGTGACCTTTAATGTAGCTCACCATTTTGTAGCTGAGGAGAGCAATTAGATCTTCCCTAAGGCTTGTCTTTTTGAGTCTAGGCAAATTTAGACTTTTCAGCCTTTTCTGATGTATTATATACTCTTCTACCCATTCCAGTGCTGCATTTTTGTACTATCTTCACTTGTTCAATACCTCTTTTAAACCAAATATGCCAACACTAGATAAAGCTAGATGTGGACTATGAGTGCTAAATAGAAGGCAATAATTACTTCCCTTGACCTTCTGATGGCTCAACACAATATTTAGTAACTTTTCATCACTATAAAGTTGTTTACCACCACTTATTTAATGCTAAGTAGTAATTTAGATTTATTTAAATTGCTGCAAAACACAAATAGTCATGATGTTAAAGAATGCAACGAGTTAAATAGGAGGAAGAGGTATAATAAAAGTACTTTTTCCCAGGTTTCGGAAACCAAAGCAGGCTGTGATGATTAGAGTTTACATCATAAAAAGTTGAATAGTAGGGTACTCTGTGCTGTTGTAGAACAAACCTTTTTTTCCTTTTTCCCTTGTTTGGAGAGAAGTACATCACAACTTCTTACTGTAATGTTCTCTTCATAATTATAATTTCCTGCGAAGTTCCTACTGATTCATTAAAAAGTCAAACTAGAGAACTCTCTTTCCCTGCCAAGGTTTAAAATATTGCAGAGCCACAAAGTAGCCTTTGCCTGAAAGAAAAGTAGAACATAGAAAACAGTCATGCCTTCAAGCAAAAGACACTATAAATATCCCATAACTCTTTGCAAAATAGTAAAAATCCTGGGGTCTGAGGATATTATAAATAACTAATTAGACATTACTTCAGATATTTTTGCTTCCTTTAATGTTGTATAGAGAGACACAGATCATGGCCTCTAAAATAGCCATTCATTCTTCAAAGAATTTCTGTTTATGTTTTATTTATTACTTCATTTTTTCCCTTAATACCTAACTTATATTATGTAGTTCTATACTTTTGGCTGACAGTCTTATAAAAAATATATGAGTAAGAAATGTTATGTGTGGCAAAACAGTATTTTGAAAAATACAATGAAGACCTGAATATCCAGTGAGAACATCTCACTATGGAGAATTTCTCAAGACATCCTCTGGATGATGCAATTGGTCAGGTAGAAGAAGGAACAGGTTGGGACAGATCTGGGAGGGGCCTGGGTTTGCCTGGTTCAGTCCTGGGCATGTGCGGGATCTCGCGGTGTTGAGGGGGGAATTTGCACCATGCTCTCGATCTTCTGGCCAGGAAGGGGGAAGGAGAGGGGCTTTTTTCTTCTCCTGATGGCAGTCCTGGAGATCCATGACACAACGTCCCAACCATGTCCTCAACTTTCTTCCTGACATTCATCAGAGGGGAAGAGAGAGACAGCAGACCCTATGACAAGAGGAGACAGCAGACCCTATGACAAGAGGTGCCTCCATCCATCTTTTTTTCCCCCTCCTTGTGCTTTTCACTACTCCAGAGCCACCAACCATGTGCACCCTCTATCAGCTCACTGCAGTGAATAGGAACACCCCTGTTGGGCTTTGTCTGACTCTTTCCTAAACCCCATTTTCCCAGGCCCTGTGGGGACGGGCTGGGTCCACCCTTGGGTACCATCAGTGGCTGCCTCTTTTCCCCTTCAGATCTGCCAGACCATCCTTTTGAGCCTGCCTGCCGCCATCTTCTCTCTCCTGATTGCTTCCCAGTGCCCCCCTTCTGGTCATCGAAGGGAAGGGCAATGAACATTTGGAGTGTTCTGTTTCACTGTTTTACTTTGTTGTTTATGTCATATACAAATCCACACACACATATATATGCATATTTTCCTTAATAAAATTATTGTCTCCTTATACACCTTTTGGTCTCATGTTGCTAAATTTAATAACTGTCCAAACCAGCACAGCACCAACATAAACCAAAAATATGGTTGAAACAGCATTATTTCATAGATCTAGATCAAGATTGTAACTGGTTTTTCAGCCCATATGGTTGGATTTGAAAGGACTTTCAGATAAGATACAATTACAGTGAAATGTGCGTCGTTTCAGAAGAACAGCTCAAAATTCAATCTGAATTCAGATCCTTAATTCAGAAGAAGAGTTTGGTTTATAGCCCTAGTCAATGTGTTTGTTTTTTTGTTTTTTTGTTTTTTGTTTTGTTTTTTTTTAAGTAAGCTTTTGGTGAAATCTTTTATTGGTTATACTCAAGGAAGTTAAAGATTTATTTCTTTTTTTGGCATGAAGTTGAATGTTTTGAATATTATCCTCATGCATATAAATTATTTTTTAAATTATTTTTTACAAAGAAGTAAGTACACATTATGTGGCTAAAGGAATTACAATAACATGCAAAATTACCATGAGATTATTAGACTAGCTACATAACAACATACATCACAGAGAACATCAGTCAAGAGAAAGTAGTAACATTTCACATTACTGGGAAATGGAGTCACATACAGGGTTAGAAATGCTCTGAGATCAGGAAGAAAATTTGTTTAATCCATCAAATATCTCAGAGTTAAAGTGACAATTGAGTGTTGAGAAGAACACAAAGGGCCAAATTCATCCCAGGTGTGACTGAGGAAATCAGCACAGTCATTTGTGGTATGTTTTTGGTCCAAAATATCTTGTAAAGCATAAAAAGATGATGGGAAAAAATCCAGAGTACATGTAAATGTTAAAAGGCATTTTATAAAATAAGTCTCTCTGTGTGTGTCACCTACATTTAAACATTTTCCTTTTTCTTTTTCTAAATGCAGAGCTGATAATTGAAAAAAAAAAAGTAAAAATGTTTTTATATATATATATATATCTATCTCCTTTGCCAAATGAGATCAGAGCAACAAATTAGTGAAGTAACACAATAAACTTAGTCTAGTATGCTATATAAACTGGGCTATTAATGTAAATGGTACTTCATTCGTAATTTCATTTTTATAATGACATTTCTATTCATATGGACAGTATGAGGGTGGATTTTACAAGATATTCAGTACACACCACCTGATACCATGACTTGTCCAAATAGAACATAGCAGAATATGAATTAATTTGTCTATTGAAAGCCTGGGTTATCCACCTAAGACTGGTGTCAATTAGAAAATCCCAAATATATTTGCAGACCTGGGGGTAAATATGCATAATGTGCTCTATGTTCTGGACAACAGAGATGATTACTATACAAATGCTGCACAGTTGGACAGATTGCATTTCTGATCTCTGACATTCTATAATAGAAAAAGGTTGTGGAAGAAAAACGTACTTTTGGAAAAATAACTTATTTTTATTCCAATGTTTTTCATATAATTGTAATCCTCTGTGTGTCATATAGCGGAGGTCAGCATTATGACAAAAGGATAGTTGGATATTTATTTTTTTTCCTTTAACCTCCCAATGAATATTATGTTTTCTCAGAAATGTCATCATCCATAAAAATTTTTGTAAGGATACTGAGCAAAACTAAGCATTTCTTATAGGTAAGATAATTTGAAAGAATATTCCTTTCCACAGAAAGCACAATCCTCCTGAACTGGATTAATTCTTCTGAATTGGATTATGAAAACGCTGTGAAGGATACTGTTACCATATTTAATACCTCATCAATAAGGGGACCTATCAATTTAGGGTAGGTACCATTCTCCAAGGTGACCAGCATTGCGGAATGTTGTAGTGGCAAGATTCAACATCTTTGCTACCTTCAATGTATTTCAGGTATCAGTAGAGTTTTCTTCTGATTTAAAGGTAGGGCAAATTTTGCCCTTCACAAATACAAGTGTAGAGTGTGTTCCTGGAGTTTGCTTCCTTTTCTCAGACTTAGTCTTACGTGATGATTATTTGATAAGTGCTATTTTGCTCCCATGCCTCCAAACTCACACAAAATTAGCATCTGTGACAATGACTTCATCAGCCTTTATATACTCAAGGCTGAGACATAATTAAATCCTTGATAAATTTTTTAATACAAAATAAGGAAAAATAGAAAAAAAAAAAGAGAGAACATATAAGTCAAACAATATTACTTGCACTGCCAGATTCCGGTCTAAAAGATTTTAAGTAAAGATTTACAAATTAAACACTAGAAACTGTTGGCTAGACACCATTTCTGTATGAAATAGATGAAACTTTGGGGATTTACAGGCATTTTTATAGGTATCTACAATTTGTCTGAATAAAGACCAAGATCCTACAAACCACAGTGAGTAAAACAGTACTTCCTTAAATCATATTCTGCCATTATTGTCCCTGATCTACCTTTTCTATTCCATTTAGTGATAGATGTAGGAAATATAAAATGTACTGTGTGGTCTTTGTTTTCAGTACAAATTTTGGTTAATAAAGGAAAATGCTGAAAAAATAAATTCAAACCAAAATATTTTTAAAAGTAAATCAAACAGACCTAGAATTATAACCTTACGCTTAGAACTAGTTCTCTATATTTATAATTCTGACATTATTATGCTTACAAATAAATAATGTGAAACAGACCATTATATGTTTTGCGGTGCTTGGGTTGTTTGTTTTGTTTTGGTTTGATTTGGTTTTAATTTTGTTTTTATGTGTGGAAGAAGGTTCTAACCCTGAAATCAGGTTTTAATTCACCTGGCTTTGTTTATGAAGTAATATATACCAGGTTTATATGTCAGGTAAGTCCTTTCTATGATTTTCCTTGGGAATTTTGTACAAGGATTCAGGAGACAAAATAAGGCACAAAAATAGTGCTATGAGTGAGACAGTTCTTTGGGAAAAGGGTGGGCATAATAATCTGGGACAGTATCATGTATGTCAGCCTTAGGCATTCAGCAGACATTCTACATGCAATCTGGATACTGGGAAAGATGGATTTTTGGCCTGAACTAAACTAACTGCTTTTATGTTCCTTAAAATTTGGGAGGATGCCATTAATTTTGAGTACAACCCCTTATGGCCACTATAAATATATATGATTTTTTAATTTTTTAATTTAATT
>JANHGL010023801.1:22243-32733 GCA_024611195.1 Ceyx melanurus | reverse complement strand
ATATTAATGTAGTGTAATTTAAATATATTATTTTCTTGATACTGAGTATATATTAGAGATTCTCAGTCCATCCAATTCCTGCAGACATACAAAAGCACAATAAGCTGACTGGAGATAGAATCTCTTAATAATGCCTGATATTTCAGTCTTGTTCTCCTGACTCCTCATTATTTAAACAAATTTGTTTCTAAATGATTAATAGTAATAATTTACGTCAGGTTCTTCTTACTTGGGGAAAAAAAGCCCCATAGGCCATTCTACACACCACTGAGTGTCCTTTAGCAAGAGAAATGAGACTGAAATTTTAAAAGCCATGGTTTGTTTTTTTCCACTACCAACCCAAATGTACTGATGAACCCAATGCATTTTTATGAGCGTAGTTACCTGCAATAGCTGCATTTTTTGCCCTGTGTGGTCTGGTCCAGCCTGCTGCTGGTGAGCACCCACCCACACCAGCAATGGGATCCCAGGCTGCCTCCACCACAGGCACTGAGCACCTGCACTTCCATGGCCACTCTTTCCCTGTTGTTGGCTCTTCCAAGACAAAAGAGGTGTAAGACAACTTAGATCTGGAAGCCTGCAGCAAGTAGGCTCTACTAGACAGTGAAAGCTTTTCTAGTGTTAAATTTTAGAGCATTCGTTTTGACCCAGTGCTGTTTCCCAGTGTTTCCCTATATGGATCTGATCATGTGTGTTGGAAAAAGATACCAAGTGTGGATTTTTATTATTTCTAAAATTCTGGAAGACAAATTCTGTCTTTTTTGACCCTCTATATCACATAAAATGGACCTACTGCAAGAAATCAGTATGTTCAACTTGCCACTTCTTAATGTCTTCAGGCAAGTGGAAAGGAACCTGTTTTCAGCAACTTGCATCACTAAGCTTCTATGTTTGACTGTAAAACTGAAGAAAAACTTCTTGTTCTTAAAGACAGGCACATGCAATTAACTTTATTTAGTGGCACAGGAATGAATTGAGGGGATTTTGTAATTGTCCTATTTCTCAGGAAAAAGTGCTTAGAAAGTATAAAAAAGATTAAAACTCAAAGAGAAAATGAGCATTCAAATTCTTCTGTCAAAGAGAAAAACTAGCAGAAATATGGAAAGATGAAGAAGCAGGCAGAGATAATTCTCTTCAGAACTTTTTCTCCTTGATCTATAATAAAGGGAAGGAGAGGGAAATAATGAGATAACCCAATGTAAGACCAGGCATCTACACAAAAGTATTAGACAAAAACAGTGGAAATTTTAGCAAGAAAGAGTCTGATGTTCACTGGAAAGAACAAATCTGTGTGGAAGCCTGCAAAAATCTCTGCAATGACAGTCAACAGTGCAGGGGTAGGAAAGCTGTCCATACAGCCACAAATAAAAACTCATTTAAATATACACAGGTTTCAGAAAAAAACAAAACAACTTCAACTTTAGTCTCAGAGTAGACAAGTGATGTTTGTTCTATCCCATGATCTACAGGTCATTATGTTGTGCAGGAATGCAAACCCTAACCGTGTCATTCTAAACACTATGTGCAGTATGATTGTATCATGATCTGTACAGTGTATGGTCAGGATGTCTGCCTTCCTTCTCTGGGTGTGAAATAGCGGCATCCCTTCTTTCTCTGAATATTAAATAATGGCATCCCTTTTCTCTGGGTGTGAAATAGTGGCATCCCTTCCTTTTCACAGTGTACATTAAACAACTCAGTCATTGGAGAGTTGAGAGAGGGAGAGAAGTTTTACTTACTGAACCAATAGTAACAGGTAATTTTAAATACCTGTTTTCAAGGCAGTGTTTTATGGTGCTTTGGGGATAACATCACGTGCAAATCACTGACCACTCAGTGGGGTTTTTCTGTTGATGGCATTATAGTCTGATTAGCTACAAAATGAAGGGCACCATTTGTCCCCAGGATCAGATGCAGGAGCTTAGCAAGCAGACTGACTGCCAGATGGTAAATATACAGTAATATCAGCACAGAGCAAATCTTCTCTCAGCATTGCCTCAGCACTGTTTGCAACATCTCATGTTACAAAAGCTAAGTGGCACACGAGGCTCTCTCACAGACTCCTTTCAAAACACAACAAATACCTACCTGCAAGATCTGCCTTCTGCTTTACACAAGAAGCTGCCTTCAGCTTTGAAGCAGTGGCAACAAAACAGGCCACAGGCTTCCATGGGGTACATATCCATGAGCTTCCAGGAGGGGGGGAGTAGAGAGGGAGAAAGAACTGGAAAGCAGCTTATCTAGGTTTAATATGTCACTTTTACTTCAGAGCAGAAATTAAACCAAAACCAAAGCTATTCAAGTTTCAGACAATGATGCCTGACAAGAGGCATGTCAGATTTATAAAAAGGAAGAAAAAGATGAACCAGGAGAAGTCCCACAAAGCACTGCCATTTCTAAGTTCCCTAACTGTAAGAACAGGTTAATAGGTTAATAACATCCATTACACTTCAGAAGTTCTGTGCTAAGTAAAGTAAGTTTTTCATGAATTTTTATATGCTGCAGTTAGTGACCCAAAGAGCTTATATATAAATGTATATTCAGAAATAACAGTGTTTCTATTGTTTCAACAACAATATGAGTAGCTGTTTGTCCTGTGAGCTATATCCACCTGGGCACTTCCTGAATGCACATTCCTCTAATAAAAAACTGTACCACAATTGAGAAAAAAATGTGAGATTTTACAGATAACAGTTAATTCTAATGTTTCCTAGTTGTAGAATGTAGTCTTAAATGCTGCTATCTGCACTACTGTATAAAAGCTATATACACAAAATACACAATATGAATATATTTTGATTATGAATACAATATATATACACATATACAATATTAATCCATCCTTAGACAAAATAAATTAATAAACCAGATGGAAAGACATCACAATGTGGAGGCAAATGGGGAGCTTCCCCCTGCCCCCTGTAGTATTTTATATTCCTGAGAAACATCAGAAGACAGCTATCTTAAACAGTTAGGTAGCAGCTGTAAGTATTGCAGACTATCCTATTTGTCTGGATTCTTTCAATGCAGCTTGTCTATTCACAGCTCACAGTTCAACTCAGAGGCTAACTCCTGAAGCCTGGGAATAGACACTTTATTTGTGTTTACCTGCAGCAAGGCATGGTTTTCCTCATGTTCCTTTAGTCCTGACTACAGAACATTAGGCAATCCAAAAAAAAACAAATAATTCCATTTTACAAATATGTCATTGATATTCAACATTGATGTAGCTTGGAAGACAAGGGGGGGAAAAAATGTCAGTTGCAGACATATGCCAGAAATTTTACATATATGTTGGTAGTGTAAGGGATGTTCCTAAAGAGTTACACCCCACAGTCTGGATGAAAATGGGACAGGATAATACAGCCATTGCTCAACTCCAGCTCCTTTACTCAATGGAATTCTGTTGGCTAAAATGTACAGCACACAAGCAGCTTATGACATCATTACCATTTTAACTGCTAAGAAATAATGAGTGTAGTGAGAACTATTGAACAAATCCTGCTAAAGCATAAATGTAGTCACAACTACATTGGTAGAATCCACATGGTACCTGTAGCAAGCCTCTGACAACATTGATCATTGATCAATGGTTTTTTTCCAGTCTTTGAGGAAAAGGACTCTTTGACAAACAAGTTCTGCTGGAGGAAGAGGCTTTAAAGGCTGGTCAAATGTAAGCAATAAAGCAATGTGCTGTGATGGAAACTGATGTTGGCCTTTTAGCACCTGATGCTTTGAGAAGCTGCTATTTACATGGGTTATTTGTGGCAGAGTCTCTCTGAAATGTATGGTGGATAATTATTCTGCTTTACTTGGTGCTGATGAATCCTCCAGCTGAAATATTGCCTGGCCTCTGCTAGTGGACTGTACAGTACACAAACTGGAGAAATTCCAGAAGATTGCAAGAAGACAAAAGAGGCTTAATCTATAGTAAAGGCTGAATAACTATCCTTATCCCTATTAAAGAGAGCTGGCTAGGAGAAAGCAGTGCAAGTATCTCCAAAGGTTCTTAGAGAGCTGTGGCTAAGACAGGAATGTATTGATTGCAGAGGCTAAAGACTTAAACACTAAGCAGTCTTCACTTGAACGATCATTAAGCAGTCAGGTGGGACATAAAAACCAGCATTTCTGCTGTTGGAGAGTTCTGAATGCATTAAGTTAAAATCTGCTACATTAGGTGAATCATCTAGCTATATTTAACCTCATTTCAAGGGAAAAGAATAATTCTGAGACTCCTCTCAGCTCTAGACTTCTGTATAGTCTAAAGCTTAGCATATTTGACATTACTCCCTGAGTGACTAACACAGTCTCAAGCAGTTATTTTAAAATATCTACTCCCTAACAGTCACCTTAAAGACACTCTCTGTAAGTAATAGACATAGTCTTTCAATAAGTACTGTTGCTAAAGCCCTGTACTGCCAGGGACTGTGCCCCAAACTGTGCCCTAGCATCTGGGGGGTGGCAGTGAGATTGGGTGACCTTTACCTCTCTAAATGGCAAGCTGTACTGAAGTTCCAAGGGTTGGAGAGCTGGCAACTCCACTGAGTTCCATCTCTGTACTGAAAATGTTGCACGTTACCACACAAGTTACAATCTGCTTTCCCCACGGGAAGATGTTTCCTCCTCCTAAAATTCAAAGTATTAATGGTAAAGCAAGTAGTGGAACATAATGGTATAACCTTTACAAATTTGTACCATGCTAAAATAAACTTCCCAAGTATACTGTGTAAAGGGTCAGGCTAAAGGATTACATCCTTTATACAGTTGTCCAAAGCCCAAAATTCCTACATTTGAGCAACAGCCTTTACTCACTTACTTGAAAAATAAATTAATTAATAGATAGATCCTGGGGCCTATTTTGGCCTTACTAATAATGAAATAAATAAGTGTACAATAATATTAGATAACAGGCCCGAAACAGCAACGCATTGCTATTCACAAAGCACAAAATTCAACTGTGAGACAAAATGCCATGGGCCTTTCTGAAAACCAAGCCTACTTAACATCCAAAAATACCAGCTGAATGTAGAAGGGAGAGTGATTAATGATGGGTTATTGAGCACCATGGTTCTGAAAGAAAGCCTAGCTCAGGAAGCTTCTGACTCATGTACACTCCATATTGTATATGATGTTGAAGATTCCTCCCTAAACTAAAAGCAATAGCCTTTGCTCCAGAAAACTATGTACTGCTTTGGCAATGTGCCACTAGAGCTTTAAATATGCTGCACATAGGGTGAGGTGCAATGACCTGGACTAAATTCATCAATTTACAACTCTGAGCACTGTATTTTTATTTTTTTTTCTGTCAAACATTCACCTTGAATTCTAAGCCAATCATCCCAAATCCACCACTCAAATCTGTCTAGTGTACTTTATTCAGCTCTGAAACAGGTTTAAAAAGACATTTTTATTAATCCTTTTTAGTCTGTTAGAATATCTGACAATGTCAAATATTTTGTGCCAAAGCCCTATTTAAAACCACAGGTTTAGGCTGAGGTTATAAAGCACACTTGTGTTCATCTCCAAAGATCTCAGGAAAAGACTGGGACTCTTCTACAAACAAGAATCCCAAATTTAAAACCTCATTAAGAGGCAATAATTTGGTTTTTTTTAAGTTTAAATACATTTCTTGTCTACTGATCAGGTATTTTGTTTCCAGGAAATAAAAATCTATGGACAGAAATCAAAATAATCTGTATGGTAGTTTTTAGCAACATGAGTACATGCCCAGAGATCCTTTCAGCAGTATACGCCCTTTAGCAGTTAATGTATTTAGTATTTTTCAGTAACAATACAGTCATCTTTGCATCATTAGACATACCTGTCACCTCAACTTACTGCTCTGAAGAAGTACAAAAAGATGAATAGATAAAATTTACATTGAGGATCAATCTCTGATCAGCTAGAGGAGTGTGGAGAAGCAAACAAGCTCCACAGCCCCATCTGTTGGTTAGTTAAGCTCTCAAGAAAGGCACCCACCAGCCTCCAACCAACAATGCTGAAGTGGGACCACTTCTCTTTTTTTTTAATACAATGCCAAGTTTTACCATGACAAATTTGGTATCTCTGCATCAGTAGAAACTTTGACTACATAAGCATATAATAACTGAGTCTCTGATACACTCGTGTGACTTTCAATTCAGTTTCAATTAGAACACCAGAGCACTCCACGGGCATAGTGCTGCTTTTTTGAGCAAGGTTGAGATTGCCTTGCTTGCATTTTCACTCACAGATAAAGGCCTCTAGTGAAATTGCAGTTTTTAAGAGCTGTCAGTTGATTTTTAAGCCCAAGCTAAATCCATTTGCTTCTAAAGGCAGGAGTCTGAATGTAAATATTTCCAAAGGCATTTACTATCGTTTAAGTGAGGAATGCTTCTAGTTCTCACAGTTGCAGGGACTGACAGGTGAGACAGATGGAGTACAACCCGATTGTGTTACAAACACAGAACCCAGAACCCAGCATCTGAGTGATTTAAAACAAAATATCTAATTATATCATGAGTGGAATAACTCCCTCCTATGAAAGGAGTTCTAGTGAATAATTACAGTCAAAGTACTTCATACAGCAAGCAGAACAAGGCAACAGTATCACCACCACAAGTTCAAGGGCTGTTCTAGAGGTTTTAATCTATAAAATCCCACTGAACCTATGGGATTAAGAAGAGAAAAGAGCTGCTGCAAAACAGCAGTTTGGTTAAGGTCTGTTGTGATGAGGAAGATGGGAACTAATGCACTTTTCCTCTGTATGCACTGGCCCATGTAGAGGAATCAAAACAAATCTTACAGGGACAACTCCAAATTAATGCAAAACACATAGATAAAAATTCATCAGTGTTGAGCAATACTAGTGCTGACCTCCTTTGTTAAATTATCAGTAGATACTGCTGTGTATTGCCAATTGGAGAGGGGGGAAAAAACAGAAGTGTGATGATGAAAACAGCTCCTGTAGGAAGGACATTATCTCAGAGTAAACTGCAGCTGCATTAACAAGTGCAAATTAAACAGCACTCAAGATTAAAACTGATGTTAAAAGTACTCTGGAACTTGAGAGGTACCTGTTTGTTGCCCTGGGTTAGGTTGCATATCTAGTCCCTTGCCCCCAAATGAAACTGCTCCTGGAATCACCAAAGTGAGGATAGGCAAATAAGCTGCCATTCAAACTAATGGCAGTTAAACTCTGTCAAGGTCCCACTTAAATTTGGGTTTCCAACTAAAGTTTCAGGCTAACAGCTGTCTTTTGAAAACTCCTCAGGAAAGGGAACTAATAAAGAACCTTAGTAATGCAGGATCATCCTACTCCATTATGCTATTTTGGTCAAAAAAAACCCCAACTTTCAAAGGACAAAATTCTGCTCCTGCTTAGGCACAATGGTAATGAGCAATCTATAGGATCTCTACCAAGACGCCAGCTGCTGGGCAGTTTTCCATAGCTATCCATGCTACTGCTAAAAACTCCATAAACCAAATGGGCTCCCTGGCTCTTAGCCCCAAATCTTCAGGTTTCCTATGCTCAGTAAAAAAAATGTTTTCTGCAAGAGCTACAAAGACTATTCCCCTTTATGCTTGAAGCAGATAATGTATTCTGGACTGGGAGGCAAAATAGCTGTCCAGGTGAGATCTTTGGGGCTTGGCAGCAAAGAAGCAAAGGGGAAGAGAGCTACTGTATGTTTAGCTGAAAAGACCACAAACAAAGGAAATGAGACATGTAAGGAAAGATGGGATGGGAAGAGTCATGACAGGTGAGTGATCACACTTCTGTCCTGTCCTTGACAAACTGAATTTGAACAGACTGTAGCACAGACTCACATTATGCAAGAAAACAATGTACAGCTATTTCACAATATGGCAAGTGGACTTCTCTGCCAAACTGTTCAAAATAACTTTGGATCACTGTAATTCCACTCCCTGCTACCCTGCAAATGCATCCAACAGATGTCAAACTGAGTAGCACTTTAGCATGTAGAGAAGCATGGCATTGCTCTTTTAACTACCTACTCATGGCATTTAGAGACAACCATGGCTAAAACAGTTACTAGCACTGAGTGAAACTAGCAATGGAGTCCTTTCCATGTCACTTTAGTAAGAAGGTGTGGCTTCTGAAGGGATGGTGAGGAATCAGGACACAGAAGTGCTGGAATCTACCCTGACAAGCAGAGATTGAGCTTACCATGCTTGTTCTGGAGTCAAAAGGTTTGAAATGCCATGTGTGCACTTCAGTCAAGTATAGAATATTACATTCCATTTAAAACAAGTTATATCAGATGTTGCATCAAAGCAGTGAACTTACCCCTCCCATTGTAATGCCATCAATAAGTGCCACATAAGGCTTCTTGCAAGTACCTGTAGTAAATGTAAAAAAATTAAAAAGAAATTTAAAATTTTACTTTTTTTTTTTCAAAAGAGTGGACCTGTGACTAACTGTACACATGACATGTTTCCTGATGTCTTAGTTCAGCAAGAGAAACAGAAAATAAGTGGTAAATTAAACAGTAAAATACTAACTTATAATGAAGTTATTATTACTTATTAATTCATTAATGAATTAATTTTTAAGCAATGAAAAGAGCCACCAGTTACTGATTTACTTCATTCTGAGTGTTGTAAGAGAACATTATGAAACTATCCACTGTCAGTTATTTGCTGTGTGAGTCCCTGACAATTTAGCTTCATCTGGCTATTAAAAATAGCTTTGTAGGACACAGGTTTGCCTTTCACCCTGTCTGGTTGCCTGGATTGCCAGCACTGTGTACCAGCACTGATATTGCACTGCAGAACCTGAGGCAAGGGTAGGTTTCAGCCAAAACATGGCTAGAAAGGACTGCAATGCAAACATGTTCTGTCTTGCCAGCTCCCTGTTCCAACTGAATGTGGCACAGGCAGCTTGAGATGATTATGTCCTCAAGTTTTATCCATTAAATTTATCAGGAGGCAGAAAAGACCCAATGAATATTAATGATTTTTCATGCACCTATTTTTATCTCAGATCTTGTTTGAAATAGATCAATGACAGTGCAGAACTGCACTGTCTGCATCTAAGACTTAATTCATCCACAGGGTGAAATATACCTACACAGAACAATGGGCTGGGATGAGACACCTATGAGACAGCTTAAACAAGAGAAACAAATTTTGCATGCAAGGTATAAAAATGAGATCTATTACACTACTGGTATTGAACTTGGTAAAAAAATAAATAAATTTAAAAAATCACTACTTATATTTTGTATCACAGTCTTCCATAGATTAGCAAAGACAGAAAGTGAATTTACATGCCAAGCCACTGTTATGAAAACTGTCCTGCTCCAGAATTTGCTATTCAACATACCAATGGCATTGTTCAGGGTATATTCTTCTCTGAAGAAAACTTCTGTCATTTTATCTCCAGCTTTTCCTGCATCTGTGATGGCTTAAGAGAAATAAAAATTCTACATATAACTGTAAATTTAATAGAAAATCCAGAAAAAAAAAATCACATGATAACAGGTTTTGTTTTTTTTCTACAGCAATCAAGCAGCAACTTAATCCTACTTTATTTGATTTGAGAACATTTGCTCAAACTGAAATGAGTAGAGTTTCAAATCTGAGTCAATTCTATTATGCTACAGACTAAAGTCTTGTGTTGTCATGTGCTTGGGAGAGTACAGTGCATTTTCAAGGCTATGGAACCTACCCTAATGTCTGTTAGTCTTGTTTGTGATATTTTGTACATGGGTATTCATTATGGAACAGTCACTTCAAATTTATTATCTTGAAATCTCTGAACACTAAAAATGAGAAGCCAATTAAAGCAGAACGTAATTGCACAATAACCTCTGCTGACTGTTCAACTAAAATCTAAAACAACTGCTAATTTTCAGAGTTTGAAAATTTCCTGTAGCCCATAGTTACAAAATAATCATAGGCATGTTGATCCTCACTTTCAGCTCAGTATCCAGCCACCTCAAACATCAAACACCAATTATCCAGCAGTAACATAGCTGCATATTAGGACCCTTCAAAGTTCTTGTAGAGAAGTAATGAAAATTGAGGAAGAAACAGGCAGAGACAAGTCCCCTCTTTTGCAAGGAATGACTGTCTGCCATTATGAGGTGTTGATATAACCCCCAATTTTACTCTCTCATACAGTGTTCCAACTGCTGTCTCCTGACAAATAAATAGCATGTGCACATCAACAAGTCATCAGAAGTCAGCACAAAACTTACTGTTGTGTAGCAAGCCTCTGTACACCTGAGTCACAATAAATAAATCAATGCAAAGTAGTAACTGGCAAAGATATGGCAAATGGTCCTTACCTTTGATGTCACCCCCAGCACAAAAAGCTTTTCCTCCAGTTCCCTTTATAATTATTAAAAAAGTTTCAGGATCTTGCTCCCAAGTCTAAAAAGAAGGAAATGTTTCCAAATAAGATTTAAGTCTGTGCAAAAAAAAAAAAAAAAAAAAAAGCTTTTTCTTTATACTGTCTGGAATTCTTTTTTTTTTGTTTTCAAAAG
>JANHGL010023801.1:0-22233 GCA_024611195.1 Ceyx melanurus | reverse complement strand
CATTTCCTTTAAAATTAATAAAAAAATTTTCGGGATCTTGCCCCCAACTAAAAAAAAAAGAAAATTTTTCAAAAAAAATTTAAAGTCGGGAAAAAAAAAAAAAAAAAAAAAAAAAGCTTTCTCTGTATACTGTCTGGAATTCTTATTTTTGTGTTTTCAAATGAAACTACTCAAAACAGTTTGTCTGAAGCTGAAGTTCAAGCCATAAATGTCTCTCTGCCACTCCTGTGTCTTAACCTTGACATCAGAAACAGCTCATGCCTGTGCAGAGCTCCCAGTCTCTGTAGAAAGGCAGCACTCCCTAAAACAGGGCTGGACAAAAGTCTCAATGGGAACACTACTCTGGGGCAGAAAGTTGGCAGTAAAAATCATGAAAGTCTTGTAAATCTAAGAGGCATGGCAGGAAAAACTGCTTTTGGATTTTGTCAAAATGACTGCCATCAATGCTGATCAAGGACTGATCAAATCATTCTGTGCACAGATGTTTTGCTAGGTACAAAGACTGTAGGCTCAGGTTTTCTCTGAATTAAATACACTAGTACAAGACCAGCAGTGGTGAAACTGTGTTGAGAAAGATGCTTTTTACAGGCTTTTTCCCTGCCCTCAAACTGTGCTGATATATCCCTTATTCCAGTAAGTGTACCAGATAAAAGAGAAACATTTCTGCATACCAGCAACTATACTTAGAATGATGTCACTTTTCAACATTGTGGTTCAGATAAAGCCTGGTACTCAGCACTACAGATTAAGTATTTCTTTCTGTCAATGTTCTTGAAAGAATGCATAAATCTGCACCACAACCATCTATCAAAACACGAAAAGATGGGCAAATGTCCAACAAATACTGGTATCTAGGTAAGTTTGACTTTGTGCATATGATAAGTAATACCATTAAATTAAAAAGAACTACTTCCATGCTTAAAAATTCACATTGCTTCCCTAGCTTGTCAAAACAGTGCCTATAAATGCACAACGTTTCCCTGGTGTGTTGTCTCTTAACTTGCCTGAAACTGCCTGTTCTTTCCCACCCTGGAAATCTGGATGGGCTCACTGGCCAATGCGCTCACACAGACCTCTCATTCCTGAAATCAGCACACTAAGAAGCATCAGGCATTGGTTTCTGATCATGTATGTAGAGTGGATGGGTAGAAGTGGAGCTACTAACCTTTATTTGTGGATAAATCTGTCGGATCATGGAAAGAGTTAGTGCATTGAGAGTCTGGGGTTTATTCAAAGTTATTATTCCTGCAGCTCCTCTCTTTTCCAACAGCACTTCTGCTGTGGAATCTGTATGCTTAGACATTTTCTGCACATGCAAAAACAAATGCCATGTTAGATACCTTGAGTTAGAATCACAGAATCATAGAATGTCAGGGGTTGGAAGGGACCTAGAAGATCATCTAGTCCAACCCCCCTGCCAGAGCAGGATCACCTCAACCAAGTCACACAGGAACAGATCCAGGTGGGTTTGCAGTGTCTTCAGAGAAGGAGACTCCACAACCTCCCTGGGCAGCCTGTTCCAGTGTCTGTCACTCTCAACATACTTACATTATGAGTTAACATACTTACAAGACTGTTCATGGAACTATGTTATTAAAACTCACTACTGAAGAACATAAAACACGCATCTTGGATCTGTATGCTAAGGCTTTCCCACTGCACTTCAAGATTTACTTGTATTTCCTAAATGGTTCTTTTGAAACCATTTTATGTTTGAATCCTTCAAGAGTAATAAACATCAGACAGATTTCTGAGCCACACACTCTTTGACAAAGATGTTTGAGTTCATAAAAAAAAAAAAAAGGCAACACACCAAAATACAAAACTATTGCTCTTTAAGGCATTCTGAACAGAAGTGCCACAGTTATAACAATGGTAGTTCCACCTGTCCCTGCTGGCAGTTTGACACTGCAAACATACACATTGCTTTGTCTTAAAGTAATTTTCAACAGTAGGGAACAAATCACTGAATTATTTTCATGTTTGATTTCACAGTTGAATATGTAAGAAATACATGGAAGCTAATGTAAAAACTAACTATAAAAGGAGGTAAGGCCAAAATAATTCTGCTTTAATTTACAGTATAATAGAAACTTGTAAGAAAGTGCTTGAAGATGTGAGAAGGTTCTGCCTGAGCAACAAACTATGGCATTCAGGACTCCTGAGAGCAGATACATTACAGGTTGCAGGTTCTGCCTGTCACAGGGGAGTTAAGCAGCATAAAAGCTTCCAACTCAGCCAAACAAGATGCTGTTCTTACCAAATGTTGTAATATTACTTGCAGTCTGTTGAATGGCTTCAGCCTGAAAAAGAAAGACAGCTAAAACAATAAACCAGCTGACAATCCCCAAATGTGGCTGCTGAGCTAAGCAAAGTTTTCTCATAAAAAAATCTGAATGCAATAGTTTTACATTATTTTTTAATATCAAGCAAATTAAGAGTCCAATTTTAATATCAAAACCATTGGAAACTTCTCTGCTCACCAGTAAATCGACAGCAGACAGCAATGCCAACTACTAATGCTTTTGATGTGTTCAAGTTAAACGGAGAATTTGGAAACAATAGTTTGGGGGTTACAAATGATACTTAGCAGCATTTGCCTTTTAATGATTTACAGCCTGAGGATGTTTAAATCCGAGCATTTTAAAAAAAATGGCTTTGTCAAAAATCTGTCTGCTTCCAAAACTCCCACAACAACAAACTCTGCCTCGTGTCCTTGTACATTTAGGGAGGGTTAATGTCACAGCTGCAACGAGGCTCGTGGTTCTGTTGCTGACAGGAGAAGCCCACTCTGGGACCTTTGGTGAACATTACCCCATTTAAGTAATGAGGCTCTTACTTATTAATTGTACGCTGTACAATTACACGCAGAAGCCAGCTGACAGCGGCATTCGCTGGAGTTCAGCCGCCTGCCTGGTGTCAGCATTAACACCCAACTTGCATCTTTCAGCTACTGAAGAGCCCAAAACGCAGCCAATTACCGTGTGCCAGCGACCTAAGGTCGTTTAAAACTGGGAAAATGAATCCCGCGCTGGCTAATGGAGCCCCAAATGATATTTTAGACCAGTTCGGCTGTTACGATCCCCGGCCTTAGAGACCTGCCCTGGCCGTTCTCCCCTGCTCGCCGCCAGGCCCCTCCCGGCCGCGCCCTGCCCGCTGCCATTTAAAGCCCCTCGGCGGGGGAGTGGGGGCTGCGCGAGGGGAGCTTCGCTGCGACCGAGGGCGGCGGCTGCCGCTGTCTCCCCGTTACCTGGGCAGCGGCCTCAGCACCCGAGCCGCCATGGCGGCAGCCGGCGCGGTCGATCGCCGTCATCGGGTAAGCGGTACGGCGGCCGCGGCTGGGAGAGGGCGCATGCGCGGGGGAGCGCTCCGCGGGACAGGCTCCGTTCCCCTCAGCCCCCCCGCACTCTGCGCCGGGTAAGCGGGCGCTCGGAGGGGCCGTTTCTTCCTCTGGGCCCCTCTATCCCAAGCCCACCGCGGGACTCCCCTGTTCTCGACCTCCCACCTTCACGTAGTAGGGGGTTGGAGCCGGGCGGCCGCCCCGACCAGCCCTTCTTCAGTGAGCGGGAGACTGACCAGAGGCAGGCGGCGAGGCGGGGATGGCTGCAGGCCCCTTGCTCGCTAGTCGCGGGAAGGGTTTCCCGCACTTTAGCGGCGTTTGGGCCGAAGCTGCGGGGCTCCCCATCCTGGTTGAGGCCGGGAGGTGTGAGGACATAAAGTGAGGCTGGTCCTTCGCTGGTGAAGTAGTTGATCCTGCATGTTGCAGTGACATAAAGCGTGCTGTTTGGTGCCCAAGGTGGAGTAAGCTGTGTTGGTAGATTTCACCTTTGTGGACTGAAGCTATGTTTGATTGTGTAGCATTTTTAGCAGTAAAACTACCTTCTTGATTTCTAACCTCTCTGTTTCTCCTCATCCTTTACAGCTCCAGCCACACCTGTGCTGCCCTCTTAGTTACTGACACAGATTCGTGTCCTATCCCACTTTATTAGTGTAATCATCAATATCTGTCTTAACCTAGAAGGCTAATGATGGGATTAGCATGGTTACTGCCCCAACAGCAGCTACAGACAGAACTGTGAGCTCAAACATAGCATGTGTTTAGCATAAATAGATTCAGAAATTGCAACCAGGAAATCAATTCTTTTTTTAGGGAAAAGATTAAGGCATTGGAGAATTTATGGACATTATAGTAGGAGTACATAATCCTAAATTTGCTTTTATTTCAGTAACTGTCACACCAGATTTTTGTAGGCTGACACATCCCATCATGAGACTGATACTGTAAAGTGTAATGAACCATGGAGTAAATGGTGATGCAGTGCATCAGGGAGAAATGTAGCTTCTTCATCTCTTAATGTAGCAAGTTTCTAGCACTGGCTGTCTTGATTCACAACTGTATTTAATTAAAAAAAAAAAAATCTTGTAGCAAAATTATTTTAGTGGAACAAAAAAAAAATAATCCCAGAGCTCAGAAATACTTCTCTAGAAGTCCCCAGGGGGCAACCTTGCTCTTCACTGCAAGAAATTATTCAGCCCTAGCTCATCGCATGGCTTGGCATTTCTCAGGGTATATTACATTTGGTTGTAAAAATCTACAACTAAACAGGTCCAGAAATAAAGACACAGAACCTTTCTGTATTATGCAGTCTCAGTTTTCAATCTTGTACATTGTGAGCAAAAAATAACTCTGAACAGGACATGAGGTGATTTGAAGGCACTGGAAACAGCCTACTGCAAATTAATTGATTGCAGAATTCCTTAGGCAATCCAGACTATTTGAACTTTTACCTGCAGATTATATGGTCATCAAAAATGCAGCCCATTAAGGTTATCATCTTGACTGTATATAACCCTATATACTGGCTTACAGCAATCCCCCAATTAAATCTAAACCAGTCTAAATGACACCAAATTATCTCAATGATGAATCTGAACTCTCTTAATTTGTATTTCAAAAAGTGTTTTTGAGGATAACTCTGCATCTCTCATCCAGGCATAACCAGATTATGGGAAGCCTAATGAAGCAGGTAATACTTGTGTCCTTCATATCCTATGTCTGAAAGTCTATACTTTTTACAGGCAAATATGAACAGAACCTTTCTGTAGGATAATCTTTGTTGTTAATGCCATTGTGGGAAAGATGAAATCATCTCACCCCAGGTACGAGCAGGTGGAGATTGTTTGAAACCTCTGTAAATCTCTTCATAAATTCCACCTGCACCTGGTGCACACAGGCAAGGCTGTGATCCAGATATGATCAGGTGGGATCTCTGTTTCTAGAGTTCAAAATAGAACTCAGTGGTCTGATTTGGCTTTTACTTATACTGGCTTTTATCTGTTCCCTTCCAGCTTCAGTATAAATACTGGTGTTAGACCCTCTCTTTGTTATCTTCCAGCTGTCTGTCTGATTTAGAACACCAGTACAATGAGACAGCTACCAATTTCTTTCTGCAGTGCTGACAAAGAATTTATGCTCACTGTTTTCTTGAAATTCATTCCCTTTAAAAGAAAAATGGGTTCCAGAAGAAGGGTGGCAGAAGAAACATCTTCCCTACTGTTCTGCATTTAAAAACATGCTGGTAATGGCTTGAACTTCCCTATTTTTGGTGGGGCTAAAGGGGTGGTGGGTGTTGAAAAATTGCAATTTTCTCACAGACACCCATTTAATCACTACAAGCAAGTCTAAAAAGTAACACGTCATCCTGGTTTGTAATAGCCCTCCAGCACACCCCATTTTTTTTTTTTTTTTTGAGTGGAATATTAGAGTGAAAATGTTTTTCTAAAAAAAAAATTCTGTAAGTAGAAATGGGGAAAAGAGTGAAAATAATGGAGTCACATGAGAAGAAGTGGAATGAGATGACCTTCAGCTTGGGAGTATATGGCTGATACTGCTATTAGCAAAAGGGGGTCAGGAGATTGGGGGTAGCAGCACCTCTGGTAAGCAACCATTGTAGGAACTCAGGAAGAATAAGCACAGTAGCCAGGAGGATGGGCAGGCTATAATTCCTCCCCTTGGAGAAATTTCCTGGCAGTGTATTCAGCAGGTTGGGAAAGAGAAAACAAATTGCAGACTGTAGGAGGACTTCAGAACTGAGCAGATGTTTTCAGGTTTTGTTTCTGAGGTTTTTTGGTTTCTTTTCCAGAAAAACATCTAACTTCAGGATGTGGGAGCTCTTGCTCCCAAGGATACCAAAAGCAGCTCAGCTGTGCTCGGTATGCCATCTATATACCCCTAATTAATTAATTTGTGCATCTCACTTGCCTCTGAGAGCTCCCAGCATAGTTCACTGAGACCAGATAATAAATGGTACAAGTAGTTGATCATGTCCATGAGCCTGTGTCCAGGCTGGCTGTAAAGGGAATCTTTTCAGCATCCAGCTTGTCAGCGTGGTTAGTAACTGCACTCCTACAGTGCAGGAGGGCAAGGAAAAAAGGGGCTGTGAAGACTTGAGGACAGGAATGGGAAATTTTCCAGGTCATCCCTGCTAACTGCTCATCACCATACTGATAAGCAATCCTCTGATGCTTTTTTCTCAGCCCAGTCTCGTGTGACAATACTCTAAAACAGCTGCATGGGTGACACGGATTCAGATTGCCTTGTGCCAACGTGGACGCCTCATGCTGAAGGCTCAGGACTGCAGTGAGCAATGTCTTTAATTGAGATCAGTGAGTGCAGAAGTAGGCTGAAATGGAAAACTCATCTGTTTCTCAGCTTTCTAACAATAGCCCAGCCCAGGGAAGGACTTTTGAAAGAATGAAAACACAGATGTAATATGAAGCACATTTTTGCTTCTGTCCGTAAGTGAGTAATCCCATGGGAACAAAGTGCCTTCCCTGAGCTTTTGGTCAGAGGTTTTTCAGGTAAAGCATCCACAGAACATCTGAAGTCATAGATTTGGGTCGATGGCACAGCTCATGGCATACAACAGGGAATTTCTCCTGTAATAAGAAAGTGTGCAAGAGGGGAAAAAAAAACCCTTTGTTTCTTTCCTTCTTTTTTTTTTTTTTACCAGTTAATTTACATCTTATCAGTGGGGAACTAGAAATGTTTGGAAAAGGATGAAAGCAAATCCATAATGAAACTGTGCGAGTGAAGTCGTTTCCATGTTCTTTTGGCCTCAGAGGGCACCAGGGAAGCGTGGGGGTGGCCGGGTGCTGCTGCAGACGCTGCCACGTCGCTGAGGCCGGGAGGGACGCCCTGAGCCCCTGGCCACCGCTGGGTTCCTCCCCTCCCTCCATCGCGGCTTAAACACCCGTGCCGCATCCCCCCCCCACCCCGCCTGGAACCCCTGGGGTAGCAGGACCCTGAGCAAACACCCTCCTACAGCTTTCTTCCCTGCTGCCACAAACAATCTGTCACTCCTCCCCTCGCACCACCCTCCGCCTACGAGCGCAGCCAGATCCGCGAGGAACGCCCTCGTCCCTTCCCCCTTCCCACGGGCCTGTTCTCTCCCTGCAGATCTGGTCACCCCTGAATTTGGCTTTCAGACCCGAGCTGTTGGATACCTTTGAGGACTGCAGCTTGGAAAGCTCTGCTCGCGGATCTATTGTGTTCGCTTTTCATTTGCATATAATTGCGGAAATGCGGGTGGGAGGGGGCTGTCTGCGCCCCACTCTGCCTTACTATGGCACCCTTCCTTCCCCTCCTGCTCTCGGCCTCCCACGCACCCAGGGATGAGAAATGCTTCAGAGAACTGACCAGCTACCAACCCGCCCACCTGAGGAGGCGGAGCAGCAGCAGCAGCAGCGGCAGCAGCACATTTCTCTCAGCTTTTTAAACACAGTTAAAAAGAGCTGTAGTGTGGGTGGAAATAGCTGTAGGGAGTGTGTGTGGGAATGGGGCCAGAGGAAAGTGAATTTTCTGTTGGTAGGACAGATAACTTCTAGTGGACCAAAAAAAAAACCCAACTAACCCAGTGGATATAGAGTGGCTTTGGATGGGTCATTTGTTCTTAAGGTTGATTTTCCCAGGTCTGTAAAGAATGGAGGTGAATTTCTTTGTCTCTGGTAGTGCAGCAGCCATAGGACCATTTTATGCACTCCTTGCTCGGGAAAGCTGGTCTATGAGACTTCAGGAGTCTGCTTAGCAAATTATTGTTGTATTGCATCCCGTTGTGTCATCATCCCTCTTGTTCTGCTCATGATGTATGTGCTTGATTCTGTGAGAGAGCTGCCTGTATGTAGGAAGAGAAAAAGGCATGTGGTTTTCACACAATACGGATCTGTATTTCAAAATACCATCCCTGTTGGACCTCTTGAAATAGCACTATCCCAGAATATCAGATAATTCAAGATTTACTCTAAATTTGTGCTTCTATGAGAAATTTAATCCAGTCTTATTTATGTTAACAGGATGTTATTTGAGGTGCTTTGCTTGTATTACATGCAAAAAGCAGTGGAACTAGTATAGGAAAACAGAACTTGTAAGACTAGTGGTATAGAGTGCAAAGAGCTACTGCTGCTTCTAAAGAAATCTCTCTTGATTGACTCCGAGAACCAAGGGTACAGAGTAGCTTCCAGGTTCTGACTTGGTTTGACTTAGCTGTCTGGAACACAGGTTTTAAAATATGTAATCCTAATCACATTTGTCCTAACTTGAGTTAGTTACATGTGTTCTTCTCAATTCAAAACTCTACCCATAAATTAATTTTGACTAGATTTCTCACCAGCATCAGACTTTCCATATATGCTATAGAATCTTATTTCAGGATGTGGTCTGTAATGATTCAAAGAGATGCAGTAACAGCTAATTAATGAAATGTGACTCAAAGTATAGGAGATTTTTTATTATTATTATTGCTTAGGGCATGTAATTTTCTCCCAGTGAGTAAAAACCTCAAACTTTGTATTTGAATGGTTTTAGCCCTGTGGAGTAACTGTCCTCATGGAAAAGGAGGGCACACTGAAGTGCAAAATTGTGTCACAAGGCAACTTACCCTCCAGCTGAGACACAGTAGTTTGCCAGAGCCATTCCCCAGCTCAGGACTGTGCAGATAGAGTGCAGCTGGGAACTGGGCTCACTGTCTTCAGTGCTCCCACCTCCTGGAGCTCTGGAAAGTGGGTGTGAAAAATGCAGGCATAATTCTTACACTGATCAGCTCAGAAACAAAGGAGTTATGAACGAGCCTAATTAACACATTTGCATGTGGCACAACATCAAAATCAGCTGATGGATTTATGTTAGCAAGAGCTAGAGCAGTATCAATGAAGATGTAACCTTAATGGAACTAATTATCCTGATGTTTTAAAAGACTTATTTCTGAATGGTGATTAATATTTAAAATATATCTTTGTAACCTTTCACTGAATCTTATGTAACTCATAATTATCATCTACTAGAATGATGTACCCACTGTGAGGAAGAACAGTATTCCAAATAGTTAAGTTTCCATCCCTTGGCTGATTTACTTTAAAACGTTGCAGTAATTCCTTTGTCACTAACATTTGGGAGCACTTTTAGCCTGCTTGTAATTGTCTCACATTTAGCATTGGTTCAGTTAACTTTAAAGGTAGTGCTTTTCATACCTTTTATATCAATGTACATCAGATTTTTATGCAGATTATATGCTTATTTTGCCAACTACTGTTAGCCTGGAATTTTCCTCCTGTGATCCCTTCTGATAAGGAAGATATTATTCAAGAAGCAGTTAAAAGACACAAACAAAAAACAACAAAACAAAAAACCCCAAACAGAACAAACCCCATAAACATTCTGAATCATTAAAGGTCTGTATTGGAGCTCAGTCCAGTCCTGTATGTGACATTCCTATTAACCTCCTTATTTTATCTGTTGTTCAGCTGGAATGTCACACACTTTGATCTTGAACCAACTGATACCAAACTTTTCCTTCTCAGGGGTTGTAGTGAACATCTAGTTACCTCATTTTGTTTTAGTCAAAATCATAATGAATTAAGTATAAAAGCATTTGATGCTAATTAGCAGCTTTCTTACAGTCCAGGGATTTGGACAGTACAGAGAGCACTTCAAATGTTTCTTCTAAGAATTTGTTGCTCCAAATTAAAGTAAGGCTCTTCAACAGGGCAGTTTGGCTAACAGTGTGACAGTCAATATTATTAAAATGCTGTGTGTGTATATAAACCTTTCCACATTACTCATCTGACACCTCACACAGCTATTACTTTTCAATTTAAAAGGTCTGTTTGATGTTAAAAGTCAGTATTAAGAATGTTTTTAAGTATTTCTTTCTATTTTAGTTAATCCCGAAGTACAGCTAAAAGTGTTTGTAAAATAATACCTTTGTAGAACATTGCCTAGGGAAAGATCTGTCATTTAATGCCACAAATTATGCAAAGGACAGATTGGAGAGCTTAAAAATGAGGGGAAAAAAAAGCAGGACAGCAGAACAGAGACCTTTAAGCTATTAAAAAATAAGCATATGTCTTTCATTGCTGCAGATGCAGTCTGTAAGTTTAAATTACCAGCCTCCACTACGGGCTAATTGTGAACAAATGCTGACTTCAGTGCGACCCCATTTGCCAGCTCTGTCCATAGTATCAACCTGGTGGAAAAGCCAGAAGGGTGAGGGTTTGGTTGGGGTGTTTTAGGGAATAAACATGATCATCCTGGATCAGAAACAGGACGATGCTGACCAGTGACAGTGCCAGAGCACTCCTGCAGCCCTCACTCAGGGGCTCTGCAGCTCGATGAGGAAAGGCAGAGCACGAGACAGAACCAACATGTTCATGAGGAAATCCAGGGTCTGTGGCATCATTAGTACCTCTAATTCCATCTTTTAGCTGCCCTGTGGATTTCTCCTGTCCCTCCTCCTCTCTCCCTGTCTCTGCAGTAGCAGGCTGGAGTGAAGGTTGGTGCTGCTAAGAGCACTCTATGGGAATATCGAATTCTTTCAGAAATAACATGCAACACAGTGTGATTTAGTCATACTTTGACACACCCCTGTCTGCCAAGAAAAATACAGGCACTACCTCAGAGAACTGTTGCTAAGAGCACTTCTTCAGGCTCTAGGAGTGAGAAGTTGCTTTATTGTACAGTTAACTGCAGCAGTTAGCAGCAGGGTTTCAATCTGGGACCTGCCAAGATACTAAAGCACACAAATCTGTTTCTTGAATGAAAGGCTGAGCTTCTACCTAGGAGACATTGCACCATGTAGAATTAGCCTGGGACATTATTTCATACATTTAAGACACTTTGAAAAGGTTGTGTTTTTTTTGACATTTGTAGTCTAAACTCAAATCGGAAGTTCTGGCCAGAACCAAGAATCATAGAATTGTCAGAGTTGGAAAGGACCTTAAAGATCATCTGGTTCCAATAAACATAATCTGTTTGTTTTATGCTAAAGTTAAACAATTTTTCTAAGAAAGCAGAGGATTTATGTTTAAAAGAAAAAAAAATACATTTTCAATTTCAAATGTTAATGGAAATTTAAGAAAACTTTTTCTTTTTCTTTATTCAGGTACCACATGCTTTGGATTTCTGCATTGCTTTACAACTCAACACATGGAATAGATTTTCTGCTTCTTTAAAAAACACAAGAACTGTTCTCCAGACAGGATCTTGTACCTATGTTAGAAGGGAGGTATGTTTTTTTTCATTTTCAAGCATGTAATGCTGCCATCTATGAGCTGCTACCCACCTCTACAGAAGGAAGTTATTTTTTTAGCACAGGGCAACCAAATCCATACCCTATTAAAATGTGCTCACTCAGCCACACTTCTTTCCTCGGGGGTTTTTCAATTATATTTTCTTCTGAGAAAATTTCCCACCTTCTTCACATTTTAAGTAAAAAACCACTAGAATTTACAGAAGTTAAAAAAAATAAAAACAAAACCAGAAATTCTGCCAGGTCTGCCAGTATGCAATTTCAGGAGGTTGGAGGGTATTTGTACAAGCAGTCATCTCAGTTTCACAGCACTTGTTTGCCTTTGTTAGTTATTCACCATCACTGGTCAGTAACTACAAAATGACTGCAAGAAAGGATTGTGAGTTTGTCATTTTATAGTAACAATCAGAAGGAGATCTTCTAGCAATATATGGAGTTATTTCTAGAAGGTGTAATGGAAAATATCCTCTCTAGAAAATGTCAAATACCTGGAACCTTTTTTTTTTTTTTTTTTCCAAGGACTTTAGTGACTCCTGCTGTGTAACCTTTACCTGTCTTGTCCAGGAAGAGGAACAGCTTGTAGGTAGGTGTGTGCTGTTTTTTCACATGTAGGATGTGAACAGTATTACCTATCTGATTCAAAATGATAGCTCAGCCATGTTCTTCAAGAACTCCAGCTCAGTAAATAACTGAATGAAAGCTCAACTCTAGAGAGCTGAAACTGTAGTGTTCCCTGTCTCCATTGCCCACATGGGCCTGAGTTAATGAGTAGCCAGCCTTCCCATGCCCATTGCCTCTTCTGAGCCTTTTCTGTATAAACATGGGTATTTGTTCAGTCACTGCTGCTGCAAGGAGATCACCCCCACCCAGCTCAGAGTCCAGAGGTTTACCAGGTTTTTGTAGCTACTAAATCTGAAGGTGCATAAACTAAGACATATTTTGTACACCTATTACTGCATTCTATTTTAGTGATACCTCATTGAGTCAAAATTGATCATATATTGCAGTCTGAGGTATTTACAATTCTTATTCAGTAATATTGTTTGAATGGTGGTTGATGCTGAAATTATTAGTTTAGAAAGCAAGGATATCCAAGGTTGGCAGGCCACCTAATTGCCTTGTGCCTTTCTGTCCCTACTCATTTTCATTTCTACCAATGGAAATTATAAACAACCCATTTTACTGGAGAATTTTCAAGGTTAGAAGTCTTACTTCTGAGACTGAAGGGTCTGTTTGAAGGGGTTTTAGGTATCAGGGGGCTGATTTGCAGTTGTCCTCCATAGTGTTTAGTGTTTTTCACTTTTTTTATTCCACTACAACCTCAAAACCAAAAACCCTACAGCTCGGGGCTGATGGCTTTGCACTCTTTGGAGTGATATTCAGCACACCTCCTACAAAGAAAGAACTTACACCTTGGCCTTTCCTTGACATTCCCTGCTGTTGCTGGTCTCAGTGACCAATGCTGTGGAAGGCACAAGGAACCTTTGACTACTGCTTTGCTGACTTACCTGATGGATTTCAGGAAGGAGGCAGCTGCAGATAGCTTGCTCTGGCTGTCACTTGCATAGTGCTGGACCTGCTCTGGTAGGAAATGCTGCTGGTTTAATTATGTTAGAATGGCTCTGCAGAATAGGAGAAATGCCTTGCTAACTCAATACATAGATAAGCTATTGCTCAAGACAAAGCATGAGGGTTAGAACACTTATTACCCAGTGGCCTAGGAAACTGGGGGGTCCAAGGAACCATCAGTGGCCCAAAGGTGATCTGCAAAACTAGATCTTGTGTTTACTTAAAACATTGGATTATAAGAATGCACAACACTTTGCAAAACTGAGGGGAAAGTAAATTGTGGTACAAAATGAGAGCTATTGCTTAATTGTTACTCGAACTTATTTTTCGAGAAGATTACAGCTCTTGGAAGAAAAAGACATGAAAACCAACCATGCCAAGTCAGAATGAGGGACTGTCTAGCCCAGAACATGGTCTCCCAAGCAAATGACCCTGAGGGGCTTCATGGTCAGAATGCTCTGTTTCTGCTTTTTCAGCTCAGGTGAGTCTCCAGTTGCATGTGCTGGCTTTTTTTTTTTTTTTTTTTCTCTGTCTAGTAACCTGGGAATTTCTATTCCATGCATTTGTCTAGCCTCCCCTGGAATTTGACGATCTTTTAGCATCCACAGTATCTTTGTAAGCTTTGGACATTTTTCATACTAGCTTCACTTGATGGTCCCTAACCCATGTGTGAGAACACAGAATGAATTAACCTCCTCTGTCCAATGCATGACTTTGTAAATCTGATGTATCTCTGCTAAATTGCCTCTTTTCCTAATGGGTGAATACTAGTCTACTCAGGTGTTCCAGGCAGATAAGACATTTCAAACTTTAGACCATCCTTCTCTGAACCTTTTCCAGCTCTGATACTCTTTCTGAAACAAGGAGACCATACTGATTTTTTTCCCTAAAATTCATATGGGATCCATCTCTGCACTTCTCTTTGTGTGAAAAAAACCTCCATATATTATGCTAAAATAGGATACATTCTTACTTTGCAGTTGGTTTTGCACTTACAATCTCTTTTTTTTTTTTTTTCACCCTCATAAGTACTGTGACAGTTTTGAACCAGTTTGAACTGGTACTAAACAGTTAACAGCATGCTGCAGCAATACCAGGAATCCTCAGGGAGCTACAGTTGTACATCCTAAAAGCATATAAAATTGTCCAGCCCTGCAGGCAACAGGCCTTTTCTCAACTATTAATAGAACAGGGAGAAGGGAGGAGAAAGAAGGAATTAGTAAATTACTTTAAAAAGCATAGATATTGATGTGCTGCTTTAGGAAGTCATGAGGTACAGCTTAGAAAAAAAAGGTAAGAAATGTTAATACTGTTGCATAGACACAGACTATTTTTCTGCTTTTGTCACCTTTCTTTGTTGTTTTTTTAAATCTTTTCCCACCCAACCATTTCAAAGGCAAATCCTCACAGTGACACACCCGTTTTGTGTCTGCTGGAGGTTTAGAAATAGCTGAGCTGTTATAAATAGATCACAATCTTCAAGAGACAAAGAGAATGGAAATATTGTAAAAGAATAGCTGAAAAATTTACATGTGTGTTGAAATTTCAGACATCCCTGAGAGTGGAAGTACTCAGTTTGAAATGCTCTGCTAACCTGTGCTCCTTGTGCAGCAGTGGGGAGCAGGCAGGTGGAAGCAGGGGGCTCTCCTGGTCACAGTGCCAAGTGGAGAATGATATCAAGCCCCGTCCCCGGGGGGTCACAGTTCAGTGACATCAGAAGAATGCTCCTTGCCATTCCTTGCTGTGAAGCTCAAGCACAAGAGGCAGTATCTCTTCCATACACTGTAGATCCACTAAATCAGAATAGATAGCTTTGACACTGTAATTTTTCTGGCAGCACTTGTGGATTCTGAATTGGTACCATCCACCAAATTTGCTCCTTTTCTCCACTTTGCCTCAAAAATGCCTTGACTTCAGGGAGGTGCCTTAGCAGATTGTTGAGACCCTGTCCAACAAGGCAGAGAAAAAATAAGAACTGGGAAATGGTCTAATATCCCTTTGTTTCTTTTTGAGTACTCCCTTTTTTCAGGTCGTTTAGATCCTGCTAACACTTCAGACAGAGGTTGAAGGAACAAGGAGTTGTCCTACACTGAAGCCTGATACCTGGAGGGTGGCATTATTCCTCCAGCCATATATATGCATATAGCTGAAGCCCATTCTCTTCCAACCACATTGTTCTGTTAGAGAGACTGTGAGAAAGATGGTTTGGTTACTGTGCTTAAAATAAGCCATTGAATGGAACTGACAAACTTTCTCTAGGATGTGTTCCTGTTTGGAAGAGAAACTGCTTCCTGAAACCACTCTGTTTTTCCCAGTAGCTTTATCATGGCAGCTTGCTGGACATCAGCTACACATCTCAGCCTTTGCCAAATACAATGACATGCCACTCATCTTTGCTTGGAGAGTGTCTCCAGCTGACAGTGGTTTTAATAGAAGTTCAGGGCAATACACACTGCAGAATCAGATTGTATAAGCTTACATGAACATTCTCTTGAAAACTAAACATATGTTGTTGGTTTTTTTTCACTGTCAACAATTTAGTTTCCAGGTTTTGAAAAGAAACATTGCTGGGGAGAAATCCAATGAATATATTAATGAGCTCAGTAAGTATGGAACTATTAATGTCTTCTGATATTTTGATTGTCTTATTCTTATCTTCAACTTCAGACTCTGAAGTAAGCAGATGCTCTGAATCTGTCCACTGAGAATCCTGCAGTATGATAAGCCCTGTCTTAAATACATTCTGACTATTGGGATATTGTAAGAAACAGGTGAGTAGCTGCATGTATTTCTGAAACAATTGGTACCATTACACAGTCTTTATCTCACATTGCACTGGTAGCCCTAAAAAGAAAACACCTAAAACATCTCTGAAATCTGGATGAAAAAATATAAACATGACTTTATTCTCTTAATATTTTCAGAGACCATTAAAACTTATATTTATTTATATTTTTATACTCTGTGGCATGACTGACAACACAGTTTACCTGTCCTAAGCACATTTTAAATAGATGAGTGCTTCTATTTGTGTAGAAAAGTTCTGATTCTTTCACAATCACTTTTGTTCAGATACTGCTTTGAATCCCAGTGAAATTGAAGACTATGGCAATCCTCCTACTGACACTTAAATACTAAGGTCCTTTTTTCTTTATAGTGAGGAATATAACCTCAAGAATTGAAGAAGAGCAGCATAAATTCCTCTTTGTTTTCACACTAAATTCACTTTGAAACCAATTTCAACTACCAATATCACTTGGATGTTCTCATAGTAATCAAGAAGTTAAAATAGATTAACTCATCAGTTATACTGGAGGGCTTGAAATGTTTTGGGTTGGTCTTCTTTCTGGTGAAAGAGGTTAGATGGCTTGGCTAACACCGTGACCCCCTCTAGTTTGAAAAGGGACATTTAGTGCTCCTATTGATAATGAGGCAAATTCATCCCTAGAGAGAGTTAGATCTCAGTTCAGCAGCTAGCCTTAGCCTGAATTTGGTGCAAGGTGCCCCTCAGTACAAAACGTATTTTACTGCCTGTGTCACTCCAGTAGTTTTCATCAAAAATCAGATTTGAATGTACTAAAATAAAAATGCCTGTCTTAGTCTTGGTTTAGGTTTACAAAGTGACATTGTAGACCTGAATTTAACCAGGAACTACACTTGTTTCTGACTCACAAGAAACACAGTGAAGTTAAAGTATTTTGAGCTATCACCATCTTTTTAGCCATAGAAGTGGTGAAAGCTAGTCCTTGGATTAAAGGAGAAGAGTATATAATGCTGTGTAAAATCATAAGTAATTTTCTTCAATAATCTTGTAATACGTAGAATACTGAACCTCAATTAAGATTTGCTTTGTTCAGGGAATATTTTGCTTTGTAGTAGTATTGTATTGCTTTTAAAAGCTATTCTCAGAAACTTAATTTGGCCAGAAGCTGAGAACTCAAATTCCCCTGACCTCAAGTCATTGATTAGCAATTAGGAAAATTGGGATATCTGACCCTATTTTCATTTGTGTGTGTGTGTGTAAAGGACAATGATAGAAAATCATTTCTTGCTTAAATGCCAATATTTTCTCAACCCTGTGCTTTCAGAAGGTATAGAAGGAGCTTCCTAGGGATCAGAGGGAACAAGTAAGCTTGTCATTCCTCAGTCATATACCCACAGTTATTAAAAACATGCTCAACAGTTACTTAGTACACTCAGAATATAGTGTAGAAGGCAGATAAAAAAACCACAAACCACCTCACCACTGCACTACAGCACGTCCTGAAGAGCCTCATCTACATGTTTTTTGAACATCTCCAGGGATGCGGACTCCCCCACCTCCCTGGGCAGCCTGTTCCAGCACCTGACAACCCTTTCAGTAAAGACATTCTTCCTAATGCCCAGTCTAACCCCCCACGGGGCAACTTCAGGCCATTGCCTCTCATCCTGTCCTTATTTACTTGAGAGAAGAGGCTGCACCCACCTCACTACAGCCTCCTGACAGGGACCTGAAGAGAGTGGGAAGGTCTCCCCTCAGCCTCCTCTTCTCCAAACTAAACAATCCCAATTCCCTCAGCCTTCCCTCACAGGACTTGTTCTCCAGACCCCTCATCAGTTTTGTTGCCCTTCTCACTCCAGCAACTAAATGTCTTTCTTGTGGTGAGAGGCCCAGAACTGAACATGGTGCTTGAGATGAGGCCTTCCCAGTGCCGAGTGCCAGGGGCATGATCCTTTCCCTGTTCCTGCTGGCCACACCATTTCTGATCCAGGCCAGGATGCCCTTGGTCTTCTTGTCCCCCTGGGCACTCTGCTGGCTCATGTTCAGCTGGGTGTCCCCCAGCACCCCCAGGTCCTTTTCTGCTGGGCAGCTTTGCAGCCACTCCTCCCCAGCCTGTAGCATTGCCTGGTGTTGTTGTGAGTGAACTGCAGGACCCAGCCCTTGGCCTTGTTAAACCTCAGACAATTGGCCTTGGCCCATCAATCCAACATGTCCAGGTCCCTCTGCAGAGCCTTCCTACCCTCAAGTGGATTGACACTCCCACTTGTTGTCTGCAAACTTGCTGAGGAAACTCTCCATCCCCTCATCTAGATAATTGATAATGAACAATACCAGCCCCAAAACAGCCCTGGGGGAAACCACTGGATTTAACTCCATTTTCTTGATTCATTGCAGGTTCAGTGGCTAAATTGCACAGATTGGTTCTGGTTCCTGCCTGAACTACAGAGTCAGTGAGGCTTTGAACACCCTCCAGTCTGTAGCAGTGGAGCTGATGACAGGATCAAGGTCATCAAGTTTTTGCACATATTCAGTGGGATCAATGCTAGCAGCAGCCCAACATAAACAGTTTGTTCTATGGAGAGCAGAACTAATTGATTTCCTGAGGGCTTGTATATTACTCTTCTACAGTCTGTTCTCTTGCCTCCACCACTTTAAAAGCCTCAGCTGCACCTTCTCCTTTCCCTCCAGTTCCCTTCTCTGTTCCTTTACCTGACCCCCAGTTTTTCACAGGACAACTTAATTTCTGCTCAGGCCAAATGGGAGCCTGTGTTGGATTGTGCTCATGCCATGGGCTTTGCTCCCACAGAAGGCACTGTCTTGCCTTTCTTGTCTTCTTCAGCCACTGATGGCCACACAGCCTTGTTAGGAGCTCAGTATTTGTGTCTCTGTGCAAACAGGAGGAAGGCCTGTCCAGTAGGAAGTAGTACATATATATACACAGTAAACAGTCCCAGTGAAGCACAGCTTGTGTAACTAGCATTTGCTTTGGCACATGGCTTTGCCTTTGCTAGCTGATGGGATACTTCTAGAAGTGTTAGTTTAAAAATCAGAGGAAGAGAATCCTCTGCTTCTCTACCAAACCAGCTAGAGCACTGCAGTGCTAGCTCTTGGGAACATTTGGTCTGTAGTTCCCATTAACACTGTGTGCAGCTGTGTAGGATTTGCTGATTCACTGGATATCTATTTCTCAGTTCTTCTGTTGGGTTTTTTCTCTTACTGGTCATATAGTTGCTTTTAGTCTTTGAAAGACAGTTTGTTGCTCATCATGACTTAACTTCTTCCCAGGCTGATGCTGGGACTGTTGTGTTACGAAAAACTTCCTAAAGAGGAAGCACTGAAAGCCACAGCTCCTCAGCACAGTGCCTCTCCTACCAAAGGATTGACTACAAATGTTGTTTTCTTTACATTATGTAAAATATATTAAAGGTCTGATGGAAAGGAAAGCTTTTCTGTTCTCTTCATTGTACTCTGGAACAAGTCCTAGCACCATAAATCTCACCTTCAATATATCTTTCTAATCTGACTGATGTAAATTATTTTTTAAATTATTTTTTTTTTGGCTCAGAGTTAAAAGCTGCTAAAGGGCAGCAAAAGATTTTCTGTCGACCAGAAATTCTTGATTTCAAAGCTCTAGCTAAAGAAAGAAACCAAGAAGGCTGGTTGTTTTTTTATATATCTCTATATATTAAAATTTAAGCTCCTAGAGACCATTTCTACATGTTGAGCCTTGGACACTTTGCTTTTGCTGTTAATGGAAAATATGAGAAGTACAAGATGTATTTATCATACACATACCAGATGTTTTTCCATTAAAGTTTTGTGAGCTATGCTATACTTGCTTTATTTTTCCTCTAACTTAAGGAACAAGTCACCGAGTCAGCTGACACCATTGAGTACCTTCTAAAGTAAAATCTTCTATGGTTAGCAATGTGTAGTTCTAGCAGGCGTTGGTATGTCATTTTATTTACCTTTAAAAGGTAACTGCTTTTTTGTTTTTCAGTTTGTTTGGGGCTTTCTTTTAGACATTAAATTTGGTTAGTTGGGTTTTTTTGAGCAGTGAGGCATTTGTAACTATTTTTGGCAAGTATTCTCACCATGATATATAGTAAAGTGGTACAGGATATGAAGTATTAGTTCTGAATATTCTAATATCCAGTGGTCAGGTACATGTTTACTAGTGACTACCTGTTAGCTAAGAAAAAAAGCTTGTTTTTTGGTATATCACAATGATATATTTTGCTGTGATTCAGAGCTTGATCATGTTCTGCTCATGCTGGAGAAGCTCCTCAGGTTGGAATAATGCTGCACAGCTCTCAGGCTTTTCCCAGGGCCTGCTTTACTATGTGTACCCTAGTCTGTTTTTAAACTCAGTAAGAAACCACACATATATATAAAGAAATAATTGTAAATGACCCTGTATTAGTCTTATTCTGTACTCTGGCCCTTATCTGTAATTTCTTGTTCACATAGCAGGTTATGCAACAGCCTGCAAAACAAAAAGTTATGCTTTTTGTCTTAATTTCTCCTTTCAGAGAGCTTTTCATTTATTAGGTAGGAAATATCCCTGGCACCTCCAAAACCAAGTAGAATGAAGGGGGACGATCAGGGTGTAACTCCTCAAGAACACAGCTCCAAGAAAAGGGAATGGAAGCAAAGCTGCAGAAGATGGCACATTTGTAGTGGGTGGTGGGTAATGTTTTGTTCTCAGAGCTCATGGAAAGATGGCTTTTACAGCTCCAGTAAAGCCTGTGATTAACAAAGATCAGCTTTCCCTTTTCAGTTCACAAACGATGACTGGAAATGATTTGAAATACACGTTCTCTCTAAAAGCATTTGTAGTAATTTGCTAAAAAGTTTCCATCAAGATGAAATAATTTTGTTTCCAGATGACATCTGGTTATTACAGGAATATTTTGTAATAACCCCCGTGGCATAAGCTGATAGTTGTTTGTGCATTCTGCAGGAGCACAGGCCTCTTGTAATCTTCGTCTCCCCAGACGTGGTTTCTCTCTGTGGTTAATTAGCCGTGGGGGAGATTCCCAGAGATTAATAGTTCTGAAAATCCTTCCAGAGACAGATGATAAACAAGCCTTCTCCTGCCCCGGGTGATCTCCCCTATGAAATTCAGCTTTTGTCTGCTGCCTCCTTCAGGAGAGGCCTTTGCTGTTAGGGCAGGCAACCTTTTATTGGCTGGTGTCCTCAGGGGCTTTCAACCCACCCTGTTGGTACCTTAGTGCGGCAGGGTGATGGCCTGGAGAGCATCACCTTCCACGAGGACTCCAATGAAATGGGTCACACATCTGTGCTGCTTCTGGTACCTCTATTATGCAAACCTGTAATTTTCCCTTAATTACTTCCTTTAGGCAAAATAATGCAGGTTGGGGGTTTTTTAAGGAAAGGTGGCTCCTCCCTCAGAAAATGGAGCTGTGAATAAGATGCACCTGGTGATGCGTTTGCTGTGGTAGCCCAGCTGGTGCTGTCTGCAGCCTGGTCGGTGACCTGGGCAGAAGCTGCTGAGTGCTGGCCAAGGGAATCCACTCCCCTGCACCGACCCAGCTTGGACCATGGCCCAGCCTGAGCTCTTGTGCCTGGAGCACTGTCGCTTGAGCTTAATCCTTAAACAACTTTACTACCTCCTCTTAAGCTCAGGGCTGATAAACACCCCAGTCTCGGGCTGGCCTTTCACTTACTGTCTTTATTATTTCCCTTTTTCAGCTTAACTCACCTGACCTTTTGATAGTGCGACGCAGCTCAGCTGTTGCTCCGTAAGTTACCCTCCCTGCTGGTGTTTTCCTGCCTCAGTGATTCCTGGGAGGGGGAAGTTTATGTTTTCGTTTTTCTAGCTTTATTTGTATATAATTCTAGAAACAGTGTTACTGAACGGATGATACCGGTGGCTGCGGGAGGCACTAAAAGTAATTCTTTACGGTGTAATACGCGTTTGCAACTTCTGAGAAGGGAGCGCTATGAATGTCGAGTTACTTGTTCGCTGAGGGTCCACGAACGCGCCCGTAACACTGTTTCAAAACCAGGCTTCCAGCCTGTGGGGCGGCGTGAGTACAGATCAGCCGCCCGTAGCCGCGACGGAGCCCGTAACGACAAGGACGCTTTCCCCGCCGGTCCCCGGCCGGCTGCACCGGGCCGGTGAATCGGAGGCGGCGCCGGGCGGGCGATACGCGGCCCCCCCCCCTTCCGCGGCGGGAGGCGGCTCCGTTCCTCCCCGCAGCGCCCCGGCGAGGCACGGCACGGCCGGGTGGGGGCGGGCGGGAGAGGGTGCGCAGAGACGCCGCCCGCGACAGCCGGGGCGGGGGGGGAGGGGGG
>JANHGL010023796.1:22750-48281 GCA_024611195.1 Ceyx melanurus | reverse complement strand
TGCACACTGCTGGCTCATGTCCAGCTTCTCATCCACCAACACCCCCAAGTCCTTTTCTGCAGAGCTGCCTTCCAGCATCTCAACCCCAAGCCTGTATTAATAGTGAGGGTTGCTCCGACCCAGGTGCAGGACCCTCCTGCACTTAGTCTTATTGAACCTCATGAGGTTCATCTGGGCCCACCTCTCCAGCCTATCCAGGTCCCTCTGGATGACATCCCTTCCCTCCAGCCTTTCAACAGCACCACTCAGCTTGGTGTCATCTGTGAACTTGCTGATGCTGCTCTCAATCCCATTGTCAATATCATTAGTGAAGATATTAAATAGTCCAGGTCCCAGTACAGACCCCTGAGGGACATCACTTGTCACTGATCTCCATCTGGACATTGAGCCATTGACCACCACCCTCTGGATGAATGCTATGAAGCTAAAAGAATGAATGCAATGAAGCTAAAAAGGAGGTGGTTTAATCTGGAAACACATAGTACCAGTACAAGCTCCTACATCACACTGTAGTAGCGCAGCTTATGGTATACATACCCACTCATCCCACAAAAGATTTCTAGCATTGGATAGACCATCAGAAAAATCAGAGAAGCTGGAGAGCTACATTAAATCACCCTGGATTCCATGGTATCACAGGCAGGGGGACTGCTCCCTTCTGCTTTTCAGAGGTTTGAGGGGCATGATTTCATTTGTAATACAGAACAATCTGGAGGCACTACAGAAGAAAGCAGGGCAGCAGAAAATTTGGATCAGCTGAAGGAAAGAACAGGAGAATAATATTGAGCGCATGTGAACTGTCAGGGAAAAAGGCAGACATAATGTACAGTGTGCTGGTTGGAAAATGTAAGGGTAAGAATGAGCCCCTAAAAAGCAAAAGAAAGAAAAAAGTCCCAGCAGTTCCCTTCACTCCAGTACCCTGGGCTCTTGGCTACACTTTATCAATAAAGGCATGTGAAAATATGCTGTTCTGTCTAATAGGCACAACTCCTACAGAAGCAACAAAGGCTCTGACCCTCCAGCAAATAAACAGTATGAAACAAAGATTGGTCAGTCACTAAACTCTTCTGGTTACGCAAGCCATAAATTTATGCTGCAAACCATATTTGTTCATATTTATTCACAAAAGCGTGCAACACAGCAGTCTCATTTTCTCATATGCTAGTTGATCTCTTGCTCTGTAAAGAAAGAATCAAAAACCTGGAATTTCTCATTTTCCTGATTTCTGGTGCATTAAGCCCTAACTGAGTAGTTCAATTCCATGACTAGGGCTGCTCTTCATTTTGTTCTTTACCTCCAGACTGTCAAGTCAAAATAAACCATGACATCTTTTCAGATATAAACCAAGATATGTCAACAGTTCAGTTACCGCTAAACTAAATCTGGTCAATCACTGCTAAAGACTTTCAACTATTATTCAAGTTACTGTTAGAAGTGTTTGAACAACTGTTGTTCACAGCCTCAGTAGATTTTATATTTACACTTGTATAATTGTCAGAGAAGAGGTTTGCTCCTGGAGTGTGAACTGATTCATAAAAAACCTTACATTTTTCAGGCTTTCACGTGGTGTATTAAATTTCTCAGCCTGCCTGAAGATGCAGCACCACTGTCAAATTATACTCAGATATACATCATTTTAGTCTTAATTTTACCTCTCTTGAACAAATATACTTTTTGTGATGATAGCAGGAACTTTTTTTTTATTTATTTCCAGGTAGGACAGAAAATCTTTGCCATGATAGTCCAAAAGTACTTATGTGAAATACTCTGTGACACAGATACATTTCTCTGTCCTGGTGCTAGACAAGCTGTCCCATGCTGGGCTGGAGGAGGCATCTTTTACCCACAGTGGAAGCGCACACAGTCAGAACTCCCTCCCACTTGAAATGAAATTCTCTCACCAGAGCTACAGCACATGCATTTTCTCCCCCCCACCCAAAAGGAAGCCACCAAAGAGCATTACCCACAGCCAACAGCACATTCCAGCTTGTTGACTCACCGCATTTCACTCTTACTGGCTTACATGCCTTTTTGTTTTCAACAAGCCTTTTTTTTTTTTTAATCTGCTCATATTTAATGTTTACAGTTCAGAACCCTTCTGCACCCCTTTCACACGTGCAGCCCTAGTTAGATAATGCTCCACAGGGGTGATTAGAATGTCTTGTGTTTCATCCAAGCCTAAACCAACCTTTCTGGAGTTTTAAAGGAAACACGTAGAAGGCGTTTCTCATTGTGCTGCTGCACACCTGCAGACGCCAGCCAAGGGCAGGAAACAACAAAATCTGAAGAAAGCCAGGTCCTTTGTCTTCTGAACATGGGCAGGAAACACTGGAAGTGTCATAAGAAAGTTTTTCTAATGAGATCTTAGCCCAGCCTCCCAGAAACCAAATACAGATGATCGTTATAGATCCCTTCCAAATGAAATCATCTATTCTACTCTACGGAGTTTTGAGGAATAAAAACACATTAAGATCTGGCTATTTCAGTTCACTATTCACAGGTCAGATGCTCATATTCACAGAGGTTTCCATGCTGCAGAACCCGGGGCTTCAGAGCACAAGAACAAGACAGGGTCAAGGTCTGAGTCAGATCTGCTTTGACTGAACTGCCCCATCTGCCAAAAAAGGGCCTGGATTCAGGATCTATTGCTCTGGTTTCACCTCAGACAGCCTTCAGAGGAGGCACAGTTTTAAATATTGTACTTAGCGTGCAAATGACACATAAAAGGTGGGGTTTTTAGAAGTCAAGTGTTTTTAAAAGATGCTTTCTCTTCAAAGCAATCTGATAAAGTTAAATCAGCAGAATTTTCTGCTGCATTGAAGTGACAAGTCAAAATAGCTGCAGATCTATATGTGGTAATTCATGAACATTTCTCTTTCCTCTTGTTTATTGTAAATATATCTTTACACACTATTTCTTTTCAGGAGCATGCTCAGGAAGATAGATCCTAATATAAGTGTTCATTGACAACCTTTGAGAACAAGCCAAATTAATCATTTTTCTTTCTCTGAATTTCCAAAATTAATGTAAATCCTGAAAAGTCAAAGCAAAGATTTAACTGTCTTAAATTTTCCATTGTGTTTTTAAATATATATACACCCTCTCCTCTGAGATTCTTTTTGGATGTTAGCAACCAGCTCTTACTCTTTTTAATGTTTATTGAAGTGCACAGGATGGGCATGGCAGAACCATTAGCACATTCAAGATGAAATATCAGCAAAAGAAAATTGTCCAGGGCAGATATATTTCAGCATGAATCATTAATTCCTAAAGCTTAAGTCTTTTCATTATTCATTATACATTCTCCATCCTGCATTATTTCCTCAGTTAGCACAGTTGCAGTGAGATACTTGCAGCTCAGAAGTGTTAGCATGGAGCTGGGAAGACCAGTCCCATGCCTCAGCACTATCAAACTGAGCAATTCACAGGTAACCAGAAGACTAAAAACTATTTTTCAATTGCATTTCAAAGATCATATAGTCACTGAACACAGCCACTGACATTTGGTGTTTTATAGACCAAGCCCTTCAAACTCTGTGTCTACTTTCCCTGGGTATTTTCAAGGTCGTTCTTTATGCCAAAATTACAAACAATATAGTCCAAATCCAAATCTTTGTATTTCCCTCATATTTGAGCTGTCCCTATTCCCTTGGAAGCTACTAAGTTATTTATGCAATTATAAATCTATTTCTTCTGTGAAGAATTAAATGCTATTTTATCAGCTGTAGGGAAAGACTGAAATTTTACATTCCACTGTAATGGCTAAATTCAAATTACTGCAAATCAGAGCAGCTTAATTGCAGAGGAGACCACCACCACAGTAGAGAATGGCTTCCACTCTTTAAATAAAGGAAAACACTAGCTGGTGTTCTCTCCACACGGATGGCTCAGTTTCAACGAGCTGGGGGAAAAATATCTATACTGACTGATTTCCAAGCCATTAGGAGTTCTTACACATATACTCACTGGCTAAAAGAGGCACAATGCAGAATGCAGAACAGGAACAATACATGGGGGACTGTCAGTGATACACTTAAACCATCTGCGTTTGCACAGCGTTTGGCAGCAAAACCAGAAATAAGGCAGCCTAGGTCTGAGGGTATAATAAAGGGAGTGCATATAAATGAGTAAAAGTCACTGAACCAATTTACTAGGCATTAGTGCATTGGCTCTCAGACTTCAACCCCTCAGCAAGAATTCTTTCAGAGCAGCTCTCTCCACTCTCCTTTTGGCAAACTCTCAGACACGCTCAGCCCGGCAGACAGATCCATGAACAGCTTTTACAGAAAGCACATGTAGCCCCTTCCCTTTTCTCATGTGCTATTTTTAAAAAACCCCAAACCCTAGTCTGAAATCCTGTGCCCTTGGGAAAAGGGTGGCAGCAATTTGAGGCTCCCGTCCTTCTGATCTCTGTCACCCAGGCTCGCAGTCTCGCACGCAGGCTGTGCCGTGTGGCAGAGCCTGGACCCCACGCCTCGTGCTTCTCCACCCCCTCCATGGCACCTCACACATGGATAGCAGGGTGTCGCAGCCTCTCTCCCTCTCCATGAAACCACATGCCAGAGACTTCGGGCCAGCCCCAACTGTGATCTGCCAGCCAGCTGGGGCTGGCTCACAGCGCTCCAGGCGGGGCTGTGTCAGCACAGCAGCAAGACAGCACCCGTGTGCGTGCGTGCGCACAAACATGCATTCATAGGCAGAACGCTGCTGAAGATGCTCCAAGCACAGCACCAGAGCACTACTGACCACCCCTGTGTAGTAAAACTGGGGGGATAGAGGGTTAGAGAGCACTGAAACAGACTGCCCTGAGAGGTTGTGGAGGCTCCAGAGGTCTCTTCCAACCCCCACCATTCTGGGATTATGTGGATGGGAGGGATGATCCATGACTTGCTGCAGGAGACACATCAGTGCGTAACTTCATGCATGGAGATTAAATCACTGGAGCGCCAGTAGTTCAACGTAACAAAAAGACAATCTAGAGACTTCAAGGGGCATCAAGGAAAGCATTTAAGATATGGGTCATCTTGTGTCCTGTAAACACCCAGTGCAGCTTCCCTTAAAGGAACTTGTTTATTCACAGGCTCATCTGTTGTGGAGCAAGGCTCTTGTGAGACAAGTACCTTTCTCTGTCAAGTGTACAAGTGGATACTGTGCATCAATATCAGGAAAAGACACTGAGGCGACTGGCACCCCAGCATTGCTCTGGAAGCAAACCCAAGTCAGTGACCACCTCTTTGTTGCACCCTGCTCTTTTCACCTTAACACTGTAAAATCTTACTCGCAAGATAAAACTCCTTCTGCACTTGATTAGCCACACGAATCCCAGCATCACAGAGGTATTTCTGCAGTGCAGCTTTTGGGATGACATCTTTCCAACGTCTAGAATTGTTATACATATCGCAGTTCTAGCAGGAATCTGACTTTTTATCCCTCCTGTGGCTCTCACAGAACAGTAAGAGGCAGAAAAAAACAGGTTTTAGTATTTTTTGAAAGAAAATCAACATTACTTCAACCTTTTTTAAAGTTTCTCTGAAATTTGGCATAGAACTTCCGAGCAAATGTTCAACTTCTGAACAAGTCAAACAGCCAGTGCCAGGGACCAAGATCCACTACCCTTGGTCACCCAAGAAGTGAAGTCAGGAGCTTGCAGCTGGCAAATATGACCCATTAATGCAGATAGTGTGATATGAAAGCCATCATTGGGATGCACATATCTGTTACGTAGATAGTGTAGGAAGGAGAGGAGGCCATAACCCTGCTTCTCTCCAGCTCCCTAATCCTAATGTGCTGCATCCCTTACAGAACAAGGAATCCCCACACACAGTCAGGACACGAGCACAGAGTCCAGAGAAAGGCAAGACAGGACTCAGAGGGAGTTCCTCCTGCCCCAGCAGCTCCACAGCACTACCTCTCCATTACTTACTGCAGACTCTGGTTCTAGTATTTTTTAAATGAACGCCACGTACATAAAGAGTGATGCACTGCAAACTGTACAAAAAATTAAGATGGATGTTATGCCTCTCACTTCAGACCTGGCATAACAGACAGAAACTCTTCTACACCAAAAGGTGAGTTTCCCATTTACATTACCAGCCAGAGGTGAAAACTTGGTTGCTTCTGCAAACAATCAGCAGTATTAATGAATGAAAGTAATAATTCTCATTATTTTTAAGTGGGAGAAGAATAAATTGGTTTTGGTTTGGGTTTCTATTTTAAGGGACATTTCAATTAAAGCAGGTATGTTCTTTGGGGGAAAACATTTCACCGAAACCAAGATTGTGTGTCAAAAACATTTCTAGAAAACTTTTGATCAGCTTCACACCTCTGCATTAGACTTGCTCTTTAAACTCAAGTCATATATCAAGGTTAGTGTGCCTGAGTTAGTCTGCAGGCTTGCTTGTTAAAATCCCCATGGACTGTGTTCTCAATGAACAAATCAAAGGGATTCATGATTCCTTTCTTTCACTTCACTGGTGAGGCAGTTTCATTTTACAGCTCCTGCTCAGAGCACTATCAAGACTTTTAATACAATATGGCACATTTTCTACCATCTATTTTTTCCTGTCATTTCCAAACAGGGAAACAAGATAATTTGGATCATTCCCTGCTGAACATTTTAGATGCAAATTCTGCAGTCATTAGTCTTCATGCAGCCAGAGGTTTCATATATGATGAAAGATTTGCCTGATCAAGGAGCATAGGATTTAACCTTCCATGAGAGATCCAGCTTAATGAAGTGTGTATGGCACAGCCGTAACAGTGCTCCGGAAAACATTGCAGAAAAATGATATTGCATGTCCTCAGTAAACATCCAACTTCACCAGCTTTAACTAAAATTTCTCAGCAGTCTTCTTAAATACACCTTTTTTTTTGTTGTTTGTTTTTTAATTTAAAAATCAGAACTGCATTCTTCTGTTCAACAAACCTGACAAAAGGAAGCTGAGTCAGACTCACTCCAGGATATGCATCTCACTGTGACAAAAAGGAAAACAGCTACCAAGTGGAAGTGACTAAGAGCACTGCACTTCCCTGATTAAAAGCCCCAGAAATAACAACACAACGTTATGCAGAGATTATTCTTTCCATATGGAGCAGTAAATGTTATTTTTTTAAACTTGAAGTCATGTTTCTTCCACAGAGGCTTCAGACAACAGACAGACAATTGCACATTTAAAATGGGAAAGATTTTACGATGATTATCTGAGCTGTTCAAAATTAGCATTTCAGGTTTATTTTTATGACCAAAGGAAAGCTTATACTCTCCCCTACCATAATTTTTAGCTGCTCTTTAAAATACTGACACAAGTATTACTGCTGTAACAGATTTTCAAATCTTGGCAGACTTTCACTTGCATGATTCCTGTAACATGCTGGTCTTAGCAAGACAAACCACTAGTTAAAAAGACAGTTTCAAAAGCATTCTTGAGCTGTACTGCTAAATAAAGTAAAGCCCTTCTCCAGTGAGAGTCAAATATCAGGATGATTGCTTTTGAGAAATTAAAACATCCTTACTTGCAGCTGTGTCAATAGCTGCCTTTGCTTTTGGTGGCTGTGCTTGTTAGAAGGGCTTATTTATCACATGGAATTTCACCATAACTAGAATTGCTAGTGGACAAAAAAATAATCCATGCTCACTCAGTGAAAGGCACAGGCTGTTTTATCAGCTTTGCTGGAATTTATGCTGGTTAGGAAAGCAATTAACTAGTTCCTACAACTATGGCTTCCATTAATTCTTTTAGAACTTCACAGACCATTGATCAGATGGGACAGCGAATAAGCACTACAGTGAAAACCTGGAACAAGATGTAGCAAAAGCTATCATCAAAAGAGTCAGCCTGCTGCTTGGCTACACAGAAAGTAATGAAATTGGTGTTTCAGATCACCTGACCAATCTCCTCAGTAACAGATAAAATATAATTCTGAAGAAAGATGCAAGCTTTAGTTTCACATTTATTCTGTGCAGTTATCAATTCAATTAACTTACACTAACCCACTCACAGGTGTCTGTGTAGAGTGAGAGCAGTCAAGCGTAATAGATTTAGCATAGTACATGAGGGCTCTGTTTCTGCCAATTATAACACATTCTTTCTTTCAGCAACAGCAAGATGACAGTTATTACTTCATATTCCCAGAAATGTCAAATTCAAACTATGCACAAGCACCTTCAAATCAAAGTTGAGTTTTACCCTCTTTATCCAAGAAAGAAAAAACTATTTTAAACTTTACTAGCACAAGTAGTCTGGAAGATTGCTCAGACATCAGCATTTAAATAGCAGAGGCTAACATTATAAAGTTTCATAGAAAGAGATGCTTATCTGAACCAAACACATCTAACCCAGGTACCACAGAGTCAAAAATTAGCACCTAATGAACAACTGGGATAAAGCTTGGGGAAGAAAAAGACCAAATGATCTAGTAGGGACTGCTGGATATAACATGGAAGGAAACATATACAGTGTTGCTGAACAGTCCAAGGAAAAAGGCCTGGTGTCATCTGAAAAAAGGAATGGCAGAAGACCACCATGAAATGCCAAGTAAATAATTATTGCTCCTTTTACTTGTGCCACCAGGTCCATCCATGAGCCAAACAAAATAGTGGAAAAGATGTTGATGCTAAGGATCCTATTCATTTTTTTACCTATTACTTTCAATTCCGGAAGTTTGACTGTTAAGTGAGATTTCATAGGTAAATTGTGGCACCTGGTAGGTAAGTGTATCTACTGATTTTGTCTGATCATGCACAGGATGTTTCTTGCTAGCAAAACTTGTGTGAAGTAATAATATTTGTTTAAAACATTACTGCCTTGCTTGCAAAAGACACCAGTCATCAAAATTTTTCTCCAAAGTCTTGTGATTTCGCTCTAATGACAAAGAGAAATGCCTGTAAGTCTAAGCTGCAGAAGAAAGACTGCTTGCTAGCGGTTTGAGCCAGCAGCTTAGAAAACATCATCAAATTCATGGCCCAGGAAGCGCAGCAGTGCAAATGTCTAAGATTAACCAGAGGGCATGGGGTGGTCTCAACCATCAGGAGCTTTGTCACCTGCTGAAGCAGGCTGCAAAGGCAGGTTATTCATTCTATAAAATCTCAATGGACATTTCCTCCTATCCAGAAAGACTTAAAGAATAGTTTTCAGCAGAGATGAAAACTATAAAGCATAATGTGAAAGCTTTTGAGATATTAAATCAGGTTTCTAAAATTTAAATGAAAGTATCTTCCTCAAAGCTATAAATGGATTTCAGTTATTCTCCTGAGCTCTGAAACAGAGCATGCTAAAAATGCCTTCAGTAACTTTTTCACTTCTTTCCTTGAACTTTTCAGTCAAGATAAAACAAGTCAGCTAATACAAAGCTTATTTAGAAGGCGTAAAACCAGACCTCGATAATCTAGACCTGTTGCCTCAGGGCATGCATAGAGAACATAGGGGTTTTCCCTTTTCCTTTTCAGGGCAGTGGATGCAAAGGGCTCCCTTAACCTCATCCTTTGTTTAGATCAGCTAAATAGCATGCTTACTCCCAAGTCCACTGATAGGAACATCAAAGGCTATGCAACGGTTGTAAATACAGTTGAAGTCATTTGCAAAAGTAAATCATATCTGGGACTGTTGTCTGCTGTGGGTACAAGATTATCACTGAGCTGCATCCTGACCAGATAATTGCAGTTTCATGGAAAACTATCAATGTCCACCCTGCTCTTCTCCCAGCAATGACCCAAGAATGGCCTATTTTCTTGTAAGGAAACTTAACTCTAGTTGGTCTTCTTACATAAGACTTAGAAAAACTACTCCTCATTAGTTTCTTTTCTAAATAATTAATATATCAAAGTTTATAAAAAGCCGTTCATCTTTGCTGCTGCACATCATAAAAATATGAAGCAATCTAACCAGGCTCAGCCTTATAGTAAGCCAGGAAATCAACACCATCACCTGTGCTGGACTGTGATGACAAATAGGGGCAAGAGAGTAATTACTTGTGGAACATTATTATTTAATGTCCTACTTAAGATACATTGAACATTTGCCTATATTTGTTATAACTGGTTCCAAATAGTTCCAAAAAAACAAGGATTGAGTCCCACACTTCCTAGATTTTCTTCTGCATCACTTAATTTTACAATTCCTCCACATTTGTACTGAACAATGCCAGAGATACACCTTTGCTTTGAATTCAGTTTTAACATGCAGGTGAGGGTGAGAAAACGGCAGGTGGCACTGAAGAATGTATCACAGGCCCACAGGGGGGGTTGAGTACTCAGGATAGGCTGCAGAAAAAGCAACTAGCTCACTGAACAGTATCCCAATTGAAGTTGTGCATGGGTGACAGTGTAACAGGCACTGATGGCTGTGCTTTGGTGAGACTCCCCCAGCATGCTACTGCCCAGCAAGTTGGCCTCAGGAACATAACACAAACGCTGACTCTCCTTCCACCTGCCTGGAGTTGTCTCAAGACTTTAACCGTAATCAAGATGTTACAAACATTTTCTCCTTCTGGAAGGTCCACCTACACACCTACACCCACACTTGCTTCTGAGGTCATAATTCTACCTATGAAAAATTCTTTAAAATTTCATTTTTACATTCAGCACTTGACAGAACTTCACAGGAATCTAATCTCATTCACATGATGGCTCTAGCTTTTTTGCTTTAGGTATAAAAATGATAGGACACCTCCAAACTGCTTTGAAAATCCTGTTTGTGCAAAATAGATATAGTCTGTGCTGAACAAATATAAGGCAATATTTAAAGTACCATTCAGATGTTTGCCACCTCCTAAAACTCTTTATAAAACCATACTAAATAACATACCAAATTTTGTGTTTCTCTCAGAGCAAATTTCCTTTTATTCAGCTCCTTCATTAGAGTCAGCCACAAATAAGTAGGTATAGCAATAATAACGCTAAGTTTATCTTGTTTCCTCCACTCCCTTTTCTCACTGTATTACTAAGACTTGGAACAATAACAGGATGCCGGGATGCAGGATGGGAAAAGGCTGACTCCCAGCTGGAAAACCTTGGAGACTGGAGAGATGAACACTCCCAGTATTGCTTAACAAAAAGAGAAGTGGATTTTTCTATTTGATCTCCGTTTTCTGTATACTGCTTAACATTTTGGGATACTGTTGATGTCAGTTTGCCTCATTTGGAGACAAAATAAGATCTACCAACTCTGACTCAGGTAAGGGATAAACGGTATTTGCCACCCTTCGGCTACATAGTTCATGTAAGTTTGTAAGTTTTTTTTACTTCCACCAAAAATCTCTTCTAATGTCTTAAATAATTTAAGAAATATCAACAGACAGACTATGAATTTTATACATATCCACAGAATCCTTTCAGCCTAATATTGATGGCACTTAAACCAAATGATGTCTACAAACAACAGAAGAGATGTTTACAATAGACAATGGAAGAGGAATATCTTTGACTTTCTTGGTCTATACCACAATGTTCACAGAATGTTTAAAATAAGAGACATTTTATGTTTTTTCATGAATCTGTTTTGTAATGTCTAGGTGATGTTGCCAATGCTCATTAATAATGGAAAAGGGTCAGAAATGAAACTGAAAATTAAACCTGTAAATCCTTTAGGAAAGGATTTCACTGGCAGCATGGACAGTTATAGACTTGGTACTGTTATGAGTGAGCAGGTATATGCTGTACTATGATTTTATGTGTATCAAAGTAGGGGTTGACTTGCTACCTATCTTTAAGGTGCCATGGCTTTATTGTTACTGATACCAAGAGGAGGTGAAAGCTACCAAATATACTAGCCAGCTTTGGCATATCTCTCTTGCTAGGAGAATCATTTAAAGCCTGGAGGGGAGTTCACATAAACACATCAGTGACTTGGTCTCCTTAATCTCAAGATTAAAGGAGCCCAGATACTTTAGCACATCTAACTGTGGACTACAAAGTTTTACAGTCCTTGTTCTAAAAGGCCAGCAATTCTTATTTTACAAGTTTCTTGATTTTTCTGGTCCAAAAATAACCTTTCTTTTTGTTTGTTTGTTTTTTTCTGATGAGGTCTTTTATGAGCAGTGGCATGATACAAAAAGTTGGTTGAAAAGTCTTTTATCCTAAAGATAGTGTAGCAAGTTCCTCAGCTAACAACTTTGCTGTACGGGTTGTGGAGACAAAGCATTTATGCATAAGAGATGAACTGATAGGGCTTTCTCTGTAAAAACTCTATTCTGCAATAGTGGGTCTGTCAGTGTGCACAGTGCATTACCTGGCTGGTTGTCAAGCTGTAATCAAGATAAAGGAAGGAAAGAGATGCAAGGGAAAAAGATATGGAAGATTAATTTCTGTGAGAAAATGTGTTCCTTTCTTTGCTCCTGAAAACATTAAAAGCTGGTTGCTCTTACATTTAACAAAAGTATATTTAATCAATGTGTCTGTGCCTCCACTGATTATAAATCATTATATCAGCATTTGTAAAAGTATACAGTATTACAGATGTTCCTGTAGGGAAAAAGACAAAAGCAAGGATACACCCATGACTCACAAAAGCTTCTAATCTTAGGTTAATTTGTGTTTTGTAACAATAATCAATATACCAGAAACAAGTCACAGAAATGCTGACTTGCAATTTATCTGCGGTATCTCCAGGTGTTACTTTTTGTCCTTAAATAAAGGGTGACAAACAAGAGAAAAGGACACAGGATCAATTTAGCATGTGAAAAACTTTGGAAAGTACAGTATACTATGGAGAAGGATGTGAAGCTACAAATAATAAAACAAATTTGAAAGGAAAAGATAAACTCAAATAACAAATCATTTCTGCTTTGCTCACAAACCTAGGCCTTGTTTTTCAGAATGCTACTGGTGCACTGCATTGCAGTAAGAGATGTTTTCCAAAGCTTTCTCTTTAACATAAGATCATAAAACTGTTTCTTAAACATTTTAAAACAAATGCTAACACTGAAATTCTGCCATGAAATAGCTACATGTCACTTGGCGATCTGCAGCTTGCAGAGCACTAGACACAGCGCTAAATTCTACAGAAGCAGCTTAGGCAGAGAAAGTTCCACCCAAACATTTAACAGGTTTGTTGCCAGGTTTGTTTCACATCCTGCCTCTGTCGAGTGAAACAGAAATGAAAGCAGGATATAGGTAAAAATCACAGGGGAGTGTTTAGAAGCCCCTCTGATTTACAGCACTTATGGAACAAAAGACTTCACTGTACATCTGTAAATCAATAATTTATAATGTACTTCAAATGAAAAACAGTAAAGCTTTTTAAATTTTTTCTGTCAGAGTACATGTCTACAGAATATGTATATGTCTATAGACATGCATATGTCTACAGAGATGGCTCAAATCAGGTCAGCTAATAATTTATATTTTCTCCTCATTTAAGTCTTCCATTTTTCTGCACTGTCCTCTCTCCCCAAATCCACCATCAACATCTGGAATGGTCCTCCTGACACTTGGCAAAGTTCAGAGGGTGTAAGGTGGGTTACCTGCAGCACACACAGGCCCTTGTCCTTATTGTGTATGACAGTGTAAAGGGAAATTCCACTTCCACAGTATGTCTGGAGGATACAGTTGAATTCCTTCTCCTGCCTTGGTGCACATTGCTAAGCAATGCTTTGGTAGGTTTACTCTTCCTTTTCCCCTTCCTTTTCCGACGCTATCTGCTATTAATCTGCGTTCTGGAAATCCTCTTGGAGTGCAAAGTCTACCTTACAACGAACCACTGGAGACTAAGGGCCTAGTGCAGCTCTCATGCAAATGATAGGAAATCCTGCCATTGATGGGAATTGTTCAGCTTCATTAGCAGACTCTCCACTGGCACACAGTTTTAGGTCAGCTTCTCCATTCTTTTTGTGATACACCCTCCCCCCACCTCCACTCTTAGACCTAAATTTAGAGATTTGCATTAACTTACTGGTTTTTACTGTCATCTTCCAAATCTGTCTGCAAGAGAACCAGTTTACTCCCGTCAAGGTTAGGCTAAGCAACCATAACCACTAATCAAGTATCAGATTTTTCACTACATAATCTGTGAATCCAAATCTACAATGAAATAGTATATATTGTTTATTTGCTCAGTAGTTTTAATTTAGGTTTTTAGGCTGTCATTAAAACATAAATATTGCAACACTATGCACATTTTAGAATAATCTAAATTACTAATGCACTCCACCTAAAACATATATCCATCACAGAAATTAAGCAGCAAGGGCAGAAAGTAGAGAGCAGAAAAAGTAGAAGTGCTTTTTTTTTCCTACTGACAACGTGAACTTGAGAGTGACAAAGCAATTGCAGAGCTTTGTCAGCTGTAGCGCCATTTAACAAATACATTTGTTTTGTACACTAGATTTGCCAGCAACAGCCTTGGTAAAAGTTTAGGATTAGATTAGATACTGAGTCCTCCAGTCATCAGACATGGAGATGACTTAAGTTTCAAACAGAAAAAAAGGGGCACATTTCCCTTTGGAATATATTGCAGCACTTTCCTGCTGTAAAATGGTCACACGAATTACCTGCCTTATATGGACTGATCTTCAGATACTTGAAGAGAGAGGAAAGGGGTTTTGTGAAAAGGGGTCTTGTGAAAACCCACAAGAAAGGGGTTTTCAGTGGCCATGATTAAAATATGAGCTGTGGGAGAAATAAACCTTCCACTTACACAGCCAGTAACTAAGGAGAAGAAAAAATAAAAATAATAATAATACAAAAATCCCACCTTAGGTTAAGAAATATCCCAGCTGTGTTTTGTATTCAGGCAGCAAAAACTACGGGTGCAACACTGCTTTGATTAGGAACTTCCCAAATGGTCGGGTTACTTCAAAGCTGCCAGCTCCCAGGGGCTGCAGGCTGCTCCGTGGTGCTCCCCCTGCAGTGAGGCCCAGCAGGGCAGCAGCAGCCACCAGACTAGATCCTGGGCAGCATCTTGAGAAGGCCTATGAGCAGAAATGTTCCCCGGTCAGCCAGCTAAAAGCCCCCAGGTCTCACTTTTATCACCTTCACAAAGGTTTCTCTTACATGCAAACAAAAGCATGGACCACCCTGAAACAGACTCTCTCCTGCAGTCACATCTTACATGTTGAACTAGTACCTACTGTGGTTGCAATCTATTTCATGAAGCAAGCTCTCCTTGGGTACAGGCTCTCTTACTGTTTCTGGACTGGAGTTGGAAAATTAGAATCATAGAATCATTCTGGTTGGAAGAAACCTTTAAGATCATCATGTCCAACCATTAACCCAGCACTGCCAGGTCACCACTAGATCATGTCCTGTCACCACATCTCCCTGGCTTTTAAATACCTCCAGGGATGGGGACTCCACCACTGCCCTGGGCAGCCAAAATCAGACTAATGGCCTGCTTAGGCAAGTGCATAAAAAATGAAGCAAAACACAACACTGTGCTGTTTTAAATCACAATCACTCCCATACAGAAACAATTCATTACAGAAAAAAACAGTCATAGTCTAGCTTTAAAAGAAGTCACTAAACTTAAAACAGCTTTTCTCATGCTTTTAAGCTTTTCTGTGTCTGAGGCCTGAATTTTCAGGTCCTCTAGCTTCTCTTTATCAGCACTGTAAACTGGAAATTTGCTTCCCTACTTTTATTTAGAAAATGAGATTCTCCTAACAAGAGCTAAGCTGTAAGTAAAAACACTGAAAGACTCATCGTAAATTCATAAGAAAAGTAATAATATCATTTGTATCATCTCAAAACACATGGAGATTATAACAATGGAAATGTTCCAGGAAAAGACTGTAACTATAGGGGTGGTAAGAAAAGGTCTTAAAGCTAATTAATCCTGGTCTGGAATTCTAGTTGAATAAGGGCAGGAAATAGAGAATAATGAACTGACATTTGAATCAGACAATTTTAAAAGGGAGAAAAATACTGAATACTAAATACTGAACAAAATATATTGACACACCCTGTTTTTGTAGCCTTTTGCCCAGCCAGAAAACAAGAGATTTAAGTATATGTACATGCTTTCTTTATCTGCCCCAAAATTATTTTTCAGAGGCAATACTGATGTATTCAGTTACCCAGTAGAATAACCGGGACAAAGGAATCAGAACACAGCCAACTAAACATGGTTTCTCTGCTTCAGATTATTGTTAGCACAATAAATATCAATTACTGATGCTTGCGTTCAAGACAAATACTTTCTCCCGAGCTTTTGTTAAAGGAAAATGACAAAAAAAAGTCTTATCTGTTACAAACACAGCTACATTGTACTTAAAAAAAAAAACAAAAAAAAAACCACCAAACAAACAAAACAAAAAACCCCAACATATTTATTCCATGCAGTTCCTCAAAGGACAGAGACTTTTCCTTAATCAAAGCTACTTGGTTGGAGCCCTATGCTAGGAAGCATCTCTGATATTAATGCTTTATCTGGAAACAAAGGGGAAGTGAAAAAAAACACTAGAATACATTAAACTCATAATATACCTTATTTTGTTTCATCTTGGCCAAGATCCTAAACATTCAGTGACAGCTTCAGCTAATCTCTGCATACAGCAGAGCAAACCAGGAGGTAGTATCAAAACAGACCAGTTCTGAAATCTGCACATAATTAATTGTAGGAAACACAGCTTTTGGTTAAAGATACTTCAGAAATCTTTTTGGTGATCACAGACACCTCCAATACACCTAAACTGTTCCACTTCTGCACTGGGATAAGCCAAATAATTTTGTGGAGGATTCCCTTGTCCTCTTCTCACCCAAACCTCTGCTCTTCACAAATCAAACCATCTGAGTGTGGAAGGTGCTGGGGATGAGGGAGGCTCAGTGCTGAGACACCTCCACCTCTGTCTCTCCTACCAGAGCCACCACAGTTTGGGCAAAGCAAAAGGAAACTGCCTGAGAATGAAGCTGTATCTACAGCTGCATAAATATGCCACTGAGACTGACAGTCTCAATCTTTCTTCAAAGCCAATGAGACTCTTTGCAGAATGAGTACACATAACGGCAAGATCATCCTTCAAACTATTTTTTTGATATAAGGAAGAGACCAAGTTCTTTGCCTGTCTCCAACACTGGCACTTTGTCACTATTTTTAGCATCTGCCCTTATCAATAATAAATCTGGATAGGAGATGTTTTGCTCTTAGTTTTATGTTTTGGACAAATACTTCATAGGGGAAAATGTTTGCAGTTCCAAACTATGCATGCAGGGATTATCTCATCCATCTTATTAGCTCACGTCAGAACAGAAGGGCTATATTTAATGCAAAGTTAACCCAAAAAATAGATCATATTTCAACAGCATTTGGCAACTGTCATCAAAAGAAGTGTGGCCAAGAAGAAATTTTCTGTCTTTTAACTCTTAGTTTCACCCTGCAACATCTGCAAAACAAATAAATCATACTAGTTAGAGGTACTACGAGCTTCCTGATTTTAAAAAGTGGAACACTCTACATCATCAGAGTACTGAATCTATATAGCATGATGACTATGAGGTGACAATATTCTGTACCCACACCCAAACTCTGCTTGTGGTTTTGAGCATACTCACTAAACACCAGAATACTCCTGCTCCTCACGAGCTGTTCAGCCCTCATATATGTGCTCCCAAAGCTCAGAAGCTGTAAAGAGCTAGAAGACAGTAGCTTATGACCTTAAACTCAATGTTGACCATGCTGTGACCAACTAAGGGAAAGACAAAATCTTCTTTTAATGATGGAATATTTATTTTTTTTATGAAACAGTATCACAAATTGGCTTCAGAATTTAATCACAAATGAGCTTCAAAACATTTTAGCAGCTGGGCTTATGCTGGGCACTGTGCTTAAGCACATTTTATCCCTTGTTATTTTGTACTAAAGTATTCGTATGTAAAAGGATTTCTGCAAGGAAAGATTGGACAATACCACTTGCTTCTACTTTAATAGACTAATCCTTTTGGGGTCACTTCAGGGAAAGTTTCTGTAGTACTTGACTACAGTAGCATGTTCAAAGTAAGAACTCTTAAGCAGCACCAGAACATATATATTTCAGTGCTTCATGTAGTGTATCTTTTCAGTTTCAAATTGGTTATCATCAGTTCTTAAGTACCACTACAGCCTCTGTGAAGAAAATTAGCATTACTGTGAGAAATTAATAATAATTTTACACCTGGCATAATACATAATCTGCATGCTGAGAGTGTGAAATGAGGAAGATTCTTAAAACTCATCTAAGGATTCAGTGTGCCTCTGACAGATTATCATATGTATTTCTGTCCTGGGTGATGTAGAAGGCCATCAGTTTTACTTTGCTACACATACCAGGATGCTCACAAGAAAACAGTCATCCGTCAAAACAATGATTAGACTGCATAACTGATCTGATGAGCAGAGGAAAAAGTCAGTGGTCTCACTACTTTAATGATTTTAATGATTCTGAAGTATTCATTTACCTTCATCACATATGTCATCCTCATCATAGCGAATAACCATTGTCATTTCAACAACAGAAGTGATTTAAGAATTAATAGTTTATCTAGTCCAAACATAATGCTTCCTTAGAAGTCCATGAAGACACCAGCTCCATATCTAAAACATGTCTTTAATTTGCTTCTCAATTATCAAATTTGCAAGCAAGAAATTCAGAGGAAAAAAAAAAGGAGATTACTACAGATGAACAGAAAAATTATTTAATTCAAGATTAGAATAGGAATCACGTCTTGTGCACATGAAACACAGAAATCCCTCCTGGTTGTGTAACTTGACTATGTAAGATTTGTGATACACCACATGAGAAAAGCACCCTAGCTTCTTTCTGACATTGACTTGCCTCTTAATTCTTAATTGCCAAAATGAGATCATAATTATGTCTTCCATGCCCAGTTAACAGGTAGTAAATGAGTCTACTAATATAGTTATCAGGATACCTTTTGGAAGGTTAGTGCTGCAAGAACAATATTTGAATCAAAGCAGCACCACCACCAAAGTTATTTCCCAGTTATTTCCCCAGGAAATGGGTCAGATTCAGAGCAATTCAGAGACAAGATGGACAAGAGCACGAAGCACGTATTTCTGGCTTGCTATGATGGCTGACTGCATCTGTAGGTCTGCACTGTTCATAGCAACAAGCAAAACCTGCTGTAGGTCAGTCTTTTCCACTCAAGCCAACATTTTTGGTTTTGTTAATCCACCCAGCTAAAATCTTATCAGACACATCATTGATGTATAACCAACTACAGTAAAGGCACAAGAAGCTTCTGATGCAAGATCAGACCCTGCAACTGCCTCATCCTGTTTCTCTTTCAGATCTGTTATGAGGTGACTTCTAGCAAAACAGCTACAAATTTATACAACCCTTTTCTATAAAAACTTCTTGTCAAGGAACAAAGGAGATCCCTGTGACCTCTTATAACTTTCTTCCTCAGTCATTTCTCTAAAATAATTCTGCTTACAGCAAATGTTTTCTTAGACCATACATTTCTTATTTTCAGTTCATATTGAACCATTTCATATTCCTATCTCTCAGTATCTACTGCAGCACTTCAATCGTGGACTCAGCAAGTCACTTGTTAAGATATAAGCAGGGGTGCCAGGAAGTTCTGGGAGGGCGTTCAAGGAGATTTCATTACTGATGCCCACCCTTCTTTAGTGCACAAGCTCTCACTCACTCTACTTGGCAGAGTGGCTTTGTTTCCTCAATAGATTAAAAAACAAAACAAAACCAAAAAAAAAAAACCAACAAAAAAAACCCAAACCCAACAACAACCACCCACAAGCAAAACAAAACACCAAGCACCAAAACAGTGCTTTCCTCCCCCATTTTATCCAGTTCAGTGTGTGAGATGAAGACTGGGAGACCAATTTGCCTGCCTGCTTTCTACAAGGCAGTGAATCTTTCATGTGTCCAGCTATATTAACACACAGCGCTGCAGCATCCACACCAGGACCTGAATGGCCTGAGAAGCACCCAACAGTGCTCTCACAATACTGAGTGATGGGGTTTGTTTTCTTTTAAAGTAGGAAGTTTAGTTAAGATATTGCTGAAGTGGCTATTCATTCAAAGGTATTACCACAAGTATAAGATGTTATTTTCTAATCCATTTTCAGGCAAGCATTTGCACTCCAGATTGTTTAGTCATCAAAGTGGCTATTTACTCAAAGGTACTATCATGCATATAAAAAGTCATTTTATAATCAGTTCTCAGGTAGGCGTTTGCACTCCAGAATGTTTAGTCATCAGTGGAAACCACTTCTCAGAAGCATAAAATCATCATAAGGACAATCAAAAATATAATACCAGGTAGCCAGGCACTAGGCCCATTTAAATTAGCTCAAAAATCTGGAAACCACAAAGCAGCACAATGTTCTCAGGAAAGGCCTATTTTTAAATGAATCATTGTACACTGTTGAGGACATGTGACAAGATAGCTTTAATAAGAAATAAGAGCAACACTGAGTAACCACCCAAACCAAATTATATCTGAAAATGAAAAAAACAAAAAAAACAAAACAAAAAAACAAAAAAACCAACAACAACAAAAACAAAGGATTGCTTCAAGTGAAATGTTGCACAATTTACTTCGTTTTAGTGATGTTACTAAAGTATATATGCCTACCACAGTTCCCATTCTCACTATATTCACTGTGTGCCCTCAACTCTTCTCACACTGTGAACCCAAGGGAGTGAAGGAGGATCACAGTTTTGCAGCTTAGACGCCAGGCTGGCACTGGAGTGAAGGTAACTATTATATCCATTATACCTACCTATGGAACCTGGCAAGAGCCTTGTTGTCTAATTACGAGATGAAACTGGAAGAACAATATCTGAGACTATTGTTAGTCCTGACCATAGTCCACTGTCGGGAGATGGTGAACACATTTAAATCCTCTGTGCTTCAAATGTACCTTTCGAAAGGGATATTGCTTTTTTTTTTAAATCTAGCTGCAGTACTTTTCCCATAGAAATGAGGATGCTTTATCAGTTCATGTTTGCACAGTCATTTAAGATCCCTGAAAGGCAGTGTTAAGTATTGCTCAGACTGTTCACTTTTAATAAATTTTTGCCTGTTTACCAAAACTAGAGTCCTTGAAAAGAAAAAGATAATTTCACCCTGCTATGTTTGGTATGTTACCTTTCTATTTCATAATGCTCACAGAATCACAGAGTGTTAGGGGTTGGAAGGGACCTAGAAGATCATCTAGTCCAACCCCCCTGCCAGAGCAGGATCACCTAGACCGAGTCACCCAGGAACAGATCCAGGTGGCTCTTAAGTGTCTCCAGAGATGGAGACTCCACAGCTCTCTCAGCCTCTCCTCATAAGGGAGATGTTCACTGCATTCACACATTTACCTTTGGTCTTCAACATTATATAGACGAGAAATTAATGTTAAAAATGCATTCTGTATGGCAAGGTTGCTCAGAGTTGTTTTGTTATTTGATGCTAGGTCAGATTCTGCTCTCTTTATATCTATCACAGCTCCATTGAACATAGTAATATTGGAGGTGTTTGGATGGTGTATCAAAGTAAATTTTCCGCACTTGAAAAGAAGTCTGAACTATTGTCTACTGTCTATTGTAGGGTTTAATCCACTACATATTCAACAGATTTTATGGCACAGATCTGGGGAAGGTGCAGCAGACAGGATGAGGAAAGATAAAAAAATGCTTATTAAACTAAACTAAAGCTACCCAAAGTTAACTTCACTGGAAAAACTTTTGTGAATAAAGTTTTCTTAGTTTTCTTTCTCTTTTAGCCCAGTCAGCACATCCCTTTGGGGCTGCACCCATCCCAGCTCTCTGCTACCCAGGACACTGTGGGGTCAGGGCCTGCACCCACACCAACAGTGCGAGCAAGGGCAGGTTGAACTCAGCAAACACCTTCTTTAAGCTCCATATTTCTCCCAATTGACTGAATACAGTATTTCAGATATTTAATATTCCCTTCATTTTTGTGGCTGCAGGCATGACAGTTGAGGTTTGATTAACAAACAAACCCAGCAAAATTTCCAATACTGTGGAATGGAATAGATTATGTCCTATAGTATTTATTTATTACTAATTTTGTTAATATTTTCTGCTTTAATTAAACTCTCATTCTTCCATGGGATTTCTAAATTTTCAATTACATTGTTCAGGTTTCAACCAAAATACTCTAAGTAAAAATAATTGTTGAGTTTTCAGCTCAATCATCAATAATAATTTAACTTTCAGCTTTTCTGACAATCAAGCATGCATATTATCTGAACAATACAGACACAAACCTTTTAAAATTTATTTCTCTTCTGGTGTATGACAGCCACTTTAAGCAAATTTCTCTTTTAGGATGTTCCTTGTCATTGTTTCTAGCACTGTTTCTGTTTTTTAGATACTGAGAAACAAAAGTTGTCTAAGATCAGCTAAAGATTTAATTCTGATCAACCAGAAAAATACACCAATTCAACTACAATTCTCTCCTTATTTGCCAAAGTCTCCATACAGAAACATGGTTTAATTTCTATTTACCATGCAAGCATAGAATAAATTTCTTTGCTAACTGAACTAACTTGGCATAAGCATCGATAAAAATTTTTAGAGTGAGAAATAAACCAGAGTAGAGGCAAATACCAGGAAAAAAAACAAATACAAACCATCTTAAGAATATATCATCAAATGTGTTTTTATTACATGGAGACCTTATTTGTATTAGCTACTCATCCACCTTATAGTTGATTTACTTACAAAACACCTTGTAAAACACAAGCTTTTAATTAGCATTGTCTGTATCTCCACCAGACATTTTTTTAATAATTACTCCCAATCTGTAAGAAGAAACTACACTGCATGAGTCATGTGTCCCATAAATCAGTTTCAGTACCAGAATTTTTCAGTTAACTGTCTATAGTACCCTGCAGACCAAGAGTTATTTGCTAAAATAATTCAACACAAAATGAATAATGTTGGTGGAAAAACCCATCATTTGCTGGAAAAAAATTTAAGAGCAAAGCAAGAAACTTAGTTATTTGAATAAACCATTCCCCTGCTAACGTTAGGGAACATTTATGGTCCTTGCTTAAATGGAAAAAAGTTTGAATTACTGGTCTAATCAGCCAGAGAGGTAACTGGAGACTGTACATTAAGGTAGACCAATAATGGGGCCTCAGGGCAGGATGCCAGGGAGAGCACAGATGGGACAGATCACTCACAGCACATGAAGTACTGTCTCCTTCTCTGGAAGGGTGTGGCCACAAGGGTCCTTCCTGGAAAGGGTGCATCTTAATTCCTTCTCTCAGTCCTGGCTGCCACAGCAGACATGAGAAGAAATGAAAAGCCAATCCCTACATCTCATCCACCTGTCACCCCTCAGAAACTTTCTTGCTTCTGACTCAACAGGAATTCATTTTCCTGGCTCAGGCATGGGAATAACTCCCTTCTGCTACCACCTCTGGCATTTCAGTTGAGATTTGCTGAAAAGTATCACATCCTGAAAGAGAGAGCTTTGAGTACAGCTTGTCAAGTGCTGACATCCAGGGAACGTGGCCTTTACGCCAGGACAGTGCCCTTATCCAGTTACTGTTCAGCAGGGACCTGCTTCTGAAGCACTTGCATGTCCTGCCAAAGAAGGGTGTTCTGATTAATTCATGATTAATTCAGCTACAGAATCAGTAGTAATGGACTTCAGCTGCTGAATGGAAAACTTGCATGGCATCATACAGGAAGTCTTCTCAGAATCAGACTGTCCTATGGAGCAATGTACACCAAATGTCCCTAGAAAACACAGCAGGCAGAGTGCTCAAGTGTGCAGTGTCACTTCTACAGAAAGGAGAAATTTTGAAAGACGTCAAAGACAAAGCAGAAGTAAATTTTTTTGCAAGAGACTTTTCTACCTCAATCTGTTTGACCTACAGCGCATACCAGAGGGGAGACCAAATTCCACCAAACTTCTTACAAAGGAACTGGGCAAATATTAACAAGATATCCATTAATACGAGTTAAAGGAAGTGGAACCACCTTAAAATCTGAAAACACAAAGATGGATCTGCTGAGTGGAAGGGGTAGCTTAAGTTTCAGCTGTAATGTGCATATATTTTAAGAGATTCAGTCTAGTGCTTTCTGTATTAATGGCCAAGCTTTCAAACAAGGCCTGAACAGGCCACCTACTTCAAAGGAGAGTTTGCGTTTGCTGCATGAACCCGAAGGAATCATCAGGGTGCTACCACAGTGCCAGAGCTACTGTGCAGATTTGCAAGTGCATACACTTGTTATGAATTTGAGCCTTCACTTTCCTATGACCAGTGCCCCTGTATGAGATACCAAAGGTCCCAGAATTGGTGTTACTAATAACCACTCTCAGCAACAGTGAAAGTATCCTGCGAAGTCTGACAGAGGCTCTGAAGTGCTCATTCATAAACAGAGAGACAAATTCTAGGAAAATACCTGTGAGAAGGAACAGAAATTATCTTTACAAAGTATATTTATACTGAGACCAGTATGCTTTAGTACAGATTTGACTAACTTCAAAATGTTTTTGGCAAGTGTGTTGTAAATGTATCGCTTCTAGTGAAATGAATGTGACTGAAGTGGAAAGCACTACTGCCAGTTTTCCCAGCTGATCACTACAGCATCACAACAGATCTCCACTGTATCAGAACAATAAGAGAAAATGACTTTTTAGACATTAGTGGATGTTAAGCAAATGGTTTCCTTTGGTTAACATGTTTTGTAATTTTACAAATAAAAGACTTTTGATATTTTGATCACGACAGAATTTTATCAGTGCCCTCCATTTCCCAGTTGTAGAATATTTATGTACACAAAACAAATCTGAACTAAATCTTATTTATTTTTCTAAAAATATTCAGAGCCAAGGTAAGTGCACAAAATACTAAAAACTAGCTAAATCAAAAGAGTTTATATGAATCCATAAAACTGCATAAAACACAGTGTAGCCACTAAAAAGCAAATTCAAAGCCACCTTCTTTGGTCCTTACCTACGCAATCACAAAGAAGGTTCCTCAGATTATGTACAGCAATGCAGAAGAGAGAAAAGTACAGGATGGCTATATTTCATGGTAAATAAAATCTTTTCACTGATGCTGATGCTGCACCATAGGATAACACCAAAGAACGATTTTGGAAACATCTCAGCACCTTCCTGATTAAAATATTAATTTGATCTTGCATCTCACAACCTGATGTCAACTTCTCTATCCCAATTAACAGTTTTATTTTTGATATGCATGCTGACAGCTCCTGAAAGCTAAAGCAAAGTCATTTGTATGTAATTTAAAGTCTGATTATTTGAGTGTTAAAGTTCCCTGACATTCCTTTATATTGGGAAGGGAAAATTCAGTAAAAAATTAATCAGCTTTGCTACATGCAAAATAACTTCTCAATCTGATATGAAAGCCAGGTCCAAAGTTTGCTAATATTAATCTATGATGTAAAAATATGGTATCAACTAAGAATAATTCCACAAATTATCATTTTGTAGATGGCAAAACCTGAGAAGAGGGTAAAAAGTAACTTTATATGTGATTTCAAATGTTTCAAAAGACAAGGAATGGAGCTCTCTGAGAAAGATAATTCCCTACATTGTACTTGGGATTGACTGAAAATTTCATATTAGTAATTTTTTCCACAA
>JANHGL010023796.1:0-22650 GCA_024611195.1 Ceyx melanurus | reverse complement strand
ATAAATAAATAAATAAATAAAAATTAAAAAAATCACCAGACTTTTCTCATAAATCAACATTTTTCATACAAAGAAATTAAGTATAACATATTTTATGTCAGGGCAAGTCAAAACATTATATTGGGTTTGTCAAGCTGGAACATTTAATTTCAATTTGAGCTAACAAACTTTGTTCTGGCTTAGCCTTGGTGTTGTTTCCCATGGCTACTCTTCTCAAGAGCTGTGCTCTGCAGCCTAATGCACAATGGGGGATCTTTGCTACTGACTCTCCTCAGATTAACCATGGTAGTTCAAATGGATGATGGCTTCTATACTAGCTTTCAAAACCTGCACATTTTTTATTTTATTAAAATATTTTTGTGGTTTTTACAGTTGTCATCTAGTTAAACTGTTTCATGGAGGGAAGAAGCCTGATATTTCCAATTTTGATGCTTAGGCAGACAAAAAGAAATACAGAAAGTAGTCAAACTTTGCTATAGAAGGAAAGTCCTTTTGCATTTCTATGTGTGCTCTCTCTAATTAATATCTGTAGTTATTTATGTAGTTTTCATACTTTATATTACTTTCTAGGCTACTGAAGAAGATGAACCACCTTATTCTACTTTTCTCATTGTTCTTGGCTCCAGCATTTGCTGTCAAAGATAGTCAGAAAACTAACCCAAACTTTTCTTCAAACAATGCCAGTCATAAACGACTGAAGAGAGACTGGATATGGAATCAAATGCATATCAAAGAAGAGATTGATACGCCATTACCACACCATGTGGGCAAGGTAAACAGCAGTCTGTGAGCAATGAATAATTAGAAATGCAGACAGCAAATTATTATCTTGAAAAGTACTACTTGTCTGCAGTCTAGGCAGAAGAGAAAAAAAGGAAATGGAACTTAATATGAACATAGCAACATGTTAAAAAAATAACCATGTGAACAGAGTAAATAAAAAATAATGGCAAAGGGATTCTAATTCTTTTGAAGAGTAAAAATAAATGTTAGAGAATAGCAAGTATCCGCTGTGCAGAAACAACCTCATGGCACACAGGTGCAGTTAGGAAGGAAGTGTGGCAGCTGATGTACGTCAGTATTTTTTTGTCAGCGCAAGATTCTTTCAAAAGCCTAATTAATAAAAACATATACATTAAAAATATACGGTTTACATCTCTCAGCTTGGCCACATAACAGAAGTGCTATGTTTAGAAAGACTGTTACATAATAAATTTTTAAAACTCTGTTTCACAAAGTGAAACAAAATTATTTTTAAAAATAATAACAAGCATTGACCTGCTTGCAAACACATTTTCTTCAGGGCACTGCTCATAAAGTCCTATGATTAACTGTGTATCACCCAGACTGAGTTCTTCCAATCTAGTCTTTCAACCTGAACTACTTTGACACTTTTCAGATAAATACAGTTCCACATTTTCCTCCCATGTACAATAATCAGCACCTGTCAGGGCTGTCTCAGCAAAGTGAAACAGACCTTCCTGGATCTGTGCTGCTCACTGTCACAAAGCACCAAAGAGAGAGAAAAGAGGCCATAGGGTCCTCTCAGCTAACAGAGGGTATCTCTGTTTCATTTCAGACCAATTCAGCAGCAGATTGAGGAGAGCACTTCTGTTCCTGGAGCTGTCCTAAATAAGAGTAATTCGCTTTGTACTGTGCTCTGTGGTCTTTCAACAGTGGAATGCTTCTGATTACTTTTGCAATGGCTGTGTTCAGTGCATTGCATTTTCAGGATTGAACACTTGATAAACCCGTTAAAAAAGGCCACAGCAGCGGTGTGGCAGCACTGAGTGACAGCTGCAGGAATATGCTGATACATTTGGATTTTATCTTTCAAGACTTTCATTTGTATGTTCATCTCCAGTTTTAGAAAAGGCAATCTTGGAAGTCTATATCTTTTACCTTAAATTAGTAAATAAAGATTGAGAAAGGCAGAACAGACTATACTATATTTGAGCAAGGGTAAGGATATTTCTCATATTACATCTCCAGAGGTGCAAACTGGTCTTCAGCAGCCCCAGCAGCCAGAAAGATGATTAAGTATGGGGAATGGGGGAAGAAAATTTTAACAACACATTTCAAAATAGAAACACAAATGAAAGAATGTTCAACAGTAAATTACATCTACAGGATAAATCAAATCCTGAATGCAATTTATGGTAACGTCAGTAAGAAAAGACTAGAAATTCATGGGCCAACTCAGAAATTATTGATAAATAGCTTACTGAAATAAGAATAATGATATAGTGCACATAAAATTGTGGTTTAAACTTTCTATCAGTGTCCTTAGATGGCTGAAGGTATAGAAAGGGAAGAATTGTCAGATTATTTGCAGATTGAATAATGTGTAAACGCATTTGGGATTTGATTAAATTACATTTTGAAACTGCTTAATATTCATTCCTTTTACCCCATCCCTTATTCATTACATAGAATCTTGAATTTTAAAAACTAAGGAGTGTAAATTTAATCTCACTGTCATAGCATGAGCCTAAAGACTGACTATAAAAAAATTGCAGGTGACTAAACACAATAAAGTTGTCAGCTATGGCAGGAATTCTGCTAAGTGCTAAGTAATAAAGACTAATGGTGAATAATGTCAGTGGTTGTGAATAGAGATTTGATTCTGTAATTCTGCAAAATCTAACCAAAATCTCTGCTAAATTCAGAAGGTTATGTGCAAACAAGAGTGGCTTCAAGAGTAGCTTGCACTGTAGCACATGTTACTTCAGACATAATAAGGTTAATTATTTGTGTGTTATCTGCATGAACAATTTATATATTTAGGAAATACAAGATAGAATCTGAAAAATAAAATACAAATGCTTCTTGATATGTAAGGAAGCCAGTTTCTAGCTGGATTCAAGTTTCATCCTATTACCCTGCATAGCTGTAGCTGCTGAAGTGCTGTTTGTTCAGTAATAACACCAGAGGACATCAGTCTTGGTGGCTATTCTGGTTTCTAACTGAGTCTGAATAAGTCTTGATTGTGTCCATCTTCTAGTAGAAACTGTGCTGCACCCAGATGCCAAAGCCCACTTTTATCTTTTGAATCATATTTTCCTTGTAGATTACATCAAGTGTAAGGAACAACAACGCTAAGTATATTATTGAGGGTGAATATGCCAACACCATTTTTAAAGTGGAAGAAACCAGTGGTGACGTATATGCATTTGAAAGGCTGGACAGAGAAAAGAAAGCAGAGTATGAGCTGACAGCTCTCATTATTGACAGAAGAAACAACCAATCACTGGAACCCCCATCTAAATTCATTATCAAGGTTTATGATATCAATGACAACGTCCCTGTGTTTGTACAAAAAGTATTCAATGGATCTGTCCCAGAAATGTCACCAGTAGGTATGTACTTCCATCACTCATTTCCCTTCATGTGTCTTGGTAAAAAGCAGAATTTATACTAAATATGCTGTTTGAAAATCCTTTTCTAGGAACCTCGGTCACGAAAGTGACAGCTGTAGATGCTGATGACCCAACAGTTACAGGTCATGCTACAGTTACCTACCAAGTCATTAAAGGAGATGAATATTTCACAGTTGATGACTCTGGTAGGTCAGATATTCAAGCATCCTTACACTTTATCTTTACCTTACATTTATAAGAAAATGCGGTTTTAAGCCTTCTTTTTTTCTTCTGAACAAGGAGGATAGTAATTCAGAAATGTAATTTTAACCATAATTTAGAATGATTTTTCAGTCACACTGACATAATGCCAGTGTCTGCATCTGGAAATGAACTAATAAAGTCGAGATACCAGGTGCCATGAACTAAACGAGATAAAAAAGGTCATTTTCTTCCCCACTGATGAAGAGACTGACCAGGAGCTAACCTAAGTTCATGCTTTCAGTTTAGCATACATACCATTCCTTTGAGCAAACAGGAGAAGAAAATATATAAATTCCAAAGTAGCATTCAGTAATCAATGCTCTCCTGAAGTTTCTTTTTAAAAGTTTTAAAAATAGTATCAGTACCTTTTGTAACCATACTCGTCCTCTAGAGCAAATAATTCAGATAAGAGGTGCTCATACAATCTCTCTAGATGCTGTAGTTTAGACAACATTAGACTGCTTCTGTGCAGCAAAGATCTGTTTAAAGGAGTGTATTCCATCATGTAGAAAGATTTCTAACATTTCCAGCCTTAGAAAACTACCACTGTAAAAATTATACTTAAAGCTGAATGTGTGGCATAAGACAAAAATTTACTGTCAAAACCAAGAGATGTTGGACATGCTGTAAAATCTCACCATATTTGATGTTTTTGTTTCCAAAGGTGTAATTTCTACAACAAGGGCTGATTTAGATAGAGAGAATCAATCAACATATGAAATTATCATTAAAGCAAAAGATGCTCCAGGGTCTTCTGGGGATTCAAGCACAGCTACAGTCATTATCACTTTAACTGACATCAATGACAACTTCCCAGTATTCAAACACCGTAAGTATAGTGCAAGCACTCTATCATTTGGAAATCAAGCATTGAAAGAACTATAACAAATTTAAATCAGAGTTTGTCACAATTCAACTTCTTCTAAAAGTGGGAAAAGAATCTTACATATTCAGAAGGTCTTCTGCATTTCAGCCCTAGCTTCATTTCCTGGGTGACAAACATGTAGAGAAGAAAATAAAAACTAGTATTGATTTCATCACCTTGCACAAGATTTTGATAATTTCAAGATTTAATTATATTTCTATAAAAACTACACTGAGGTTCTGTCTGTAGAGCTATATAGTGCTTCATTCTCAATGGGATATTTTTCGGTACATTTCTAAGCCAAGACTAATTTTTAACGAACTTCTACCTTCCATGTACAACGTCCTTTACATCATCTTTTGTTTTGTTTTTTTTTTAACAGCATCATTTCACTTTAAAGTTCCCGAAAACATTTCAGTAGGAGGAGAAGTTGGCAGAGTCAAAGTAGAAGACATTGATGAACCACAACATAGAAATACAAAATACAGCTTTGTAAGAGGAGATTACAGGGATACCTTTGAAATTGTAGCCAATCCATTCACAAATGAAGGAATCATTAGGCCAAAGAAGGTACTTTTCCCAGTAACAAAGATGATTTTTTTTGTTTTTCCATGTGTAACAGAAGTGTTTGATTTTTTATTTTGACTGGGACTAGTGGCAGGAAAAAAATGGAAATGTGTGAAAGTCAGTGTGAAATAAATCCCTTCTGAAAACCCTGTCCTGTAAGATCTTTTAGAAGAGCTGCTAATGGACAAATCCTTTCAGCTGCTATTCCAAGGAACATCTAGTGTGATGGGGATACTCAGGTTATACACTTCAGGCTCCTCTCAAACTTCAGAACTCAAACGCTTTAGAGTCAGTGATTTTAAGCATTGAACCAACTGCCCAAGTCAAAGAATCTTTCCCTTTTGCAGTCCTAAATGAAACCAAAGTAGAAAATGTGAACCTGACCACTCTTCTAAAAGTACTCTTTACAATTTGGCACTTGCTTCACTGAGCCATAATTCTCTTGCTTTTTCCTTTTTTCAGAGCTTCCCCACTAATTCCTTATAATTAAGGAGAGAGTAAGAGAGCTCATACTCTCCAAAGTCTTTATTATGGTTTGTTCTCAGATTTTTATTCTCAGACCCACTTCATTTGTGCCAAGGGACATTCCTGCATTATGCAGAGCACTGCCAAGCCAGGAGTTCATTGACTTACAGTAATTAATTAATAAATAAGTAAGAGGAGGGAGGACTATAAATCACCTCCTATAATCCTCAGATTGACAGGAATGTATTTTTCACTTCTAAATGTCTCTCCAAGACCAGAAATGTCATGAAGAAGAAAACTTGAAGGAAAAAAGTACCAAGTATTCCAAGACCAGCAGTAAAGCCTTCAGCTGTAGTTACACGAGGTGTAAGCAGCTTTCCCTCACCAAACACAGCCCTGCCCCTGGTCTTTCCAGGACCTGAGGAATGCATTGCTCACAGCTTCTGCCCAGAGAAGGAGCTAGAAGAAACCCTACACATACACACATTAATTGGTGATTTGGAATCAGCTCATCTTTTAACACACAGTGGGCAAAGGTCACTAATGTTTTGTGATGTGCTTTTGGCCATGCACATACCATAATTTAAATATTCAGCCATCTAAGATTAAGTTTCAACTGCTAGATAAGCATTATCACTTCTTTTTGCAACATCTACTCAAAGAGAAAGTCACCACAATTAGCTGCTGTGCATTTCACAGTGCTTCTATAATCTCAGCTGATAGTGCAAAGGGACCCAAACCTTGAAATGAGTGACAGCTTGGGCATTTCTTACTACTCTAGCTCCTGGCCTTCCTTCCATTGTGTGATTGCTTTGATAAAAAAAGCAAGGACGCAGATTTCATTTATCACTACATGCCCCAGCTATCAGTCAGTGCAGCTATGAAGTCTGCCTTGCGTGACTGCAGAATGGAAAGCCCAGCCAAGAAGAAGATAATCTAGTCCCCAACCTTTGAGAAAAAGGAGCAGAGTAAATTTTGATAGCTACAGAATTATAAACAAAAACATATTTAAACCAAAAAATGCTTGCTCACTTCAGAATACTGGATGAAGTGCTCAAGCCACTCTGTGAAAGAGAATTTCAGTTTGGAAACGCCCTCCCAAGAGTCTATCATAGATGCAATTTGGTAATATTTCAAAACATGACTGGAGCACAGAGCTAAAAAATGCATACGTATCCGATGCAAGGTTTAGTTAGACATCTTCAGAGGAAGAATATCTGTGTTTGCCTTTTTTCTAGCCCCTCGACTTCGAAAAAGTAGCAGAATACCGGTTTGACATTGAAGCAACAGACCCCACAGTTGATCTTCGCTACTTTAAATCTGGGGGCTCTAGGAGCATTTCAACAGTCACCATCGAAGTCACTGATGTGGATGAACCTCCTATCTTCACAAAGCTACCATATGAATTTAAAGTAAGGGAAAATGATCCAGAAATAAGAATACTTGGTTCAGTTTGGGCTCACGACCCCGATGCAGCTAAACGAAAAATCAGGTAACACGACACCAGCTTTGATAATTTTGTTTTAAAGTAGATAATTCATTAATGATTCCAAGAATTTTATAAAGAACTGAGACTTTGGCCCTATTTTTCAGAGTCTGCATGCCAACAACAACAACAACAAAAATCTGTTTGATTTTTCCAGCACTGCAGCCATGGATATATTTCATTACCAAAAGACATTAACATAACATATTTATACATGTAATTACTACATAAACTTACTGATAAAGCACTTGCACTTTTACTGGAAAATGCATAATCCTAGATATCTTTCCACGGTTCTAATTTATGTTACATTTTTTATTGTAGTAACTCTCAAGAATGTGCTTTGAAAAGAAAATAAGACGTCTGTAACAGCAAAAGACAATCTGGAAAATTTTCCAGTGGATATATTTTATTTTCACAGTTTGTATAATTTTAGGGTAATATTCTGAGACTGCTTGGTCAGATATTAAAGTAATTTGTCTCACAAGAACTCTCTGAACTTCCACCATGAACACCTGAAGTGAAACAGTAATTACCACACTTGCATTGACATATCTCTTTTTAAACAAAAAAACAGATTTATTCGACGAAGAGCTATTCCTAATGGAGACTACATTAGGGTATCTGATACTGGAATTATTCAACTTCCCAAGCCCCTGGACAGAGAATTCAGTTCCTCATACAACATTACAGTAGCAGCTCAGGAAATCCTTGAAGATGGTATGTGCTATCCATTTCCCTGTTTGAAAGCAGGTACAACTTTACACCAGGTCTGTAGCTTATCAAGCCAACAGCCTGTTTCCACCACTAAGCTGGGAACGAAAGGAATGCAGGCAGATTTGTGAAACAGTCTTCCAAATCAAAAGTACCTACAAAGAGGTCACATACAGTTTTAAGATTTGGCTCCTAGCTATCATGAAAATTAATTCAGTTTGTTATAAGGAATAAAAAGGCCATGAGGAAAGAAAGCAGCTTGGGAAAAAGGAATAAGCCTGAGGACAGAGCAGAAACATCCCAGACAGCTTTGCTCACTTAGATAGTTACAAAATCTCTCTCCCACACTGCTGCCCAGGGAACATCGCTGCATGTGCATCCCCACATTGCTTCAACCAGGTTCAGGAAGCAGGACAGGCCTGAAAACAGTCCCAAGTCGGTCTATGGGAGACTGGCCTTTCTGAGGGGTGAAAGATATTGAATAACATAGACATGGCCTGTTCTGTTCCTGTTGCCTTAGTGCCAGAGAATGATGCTGGGTCCCATAGCCACACAGTCTGAAGAAGAATCAGGAAGCCACAATCAATTGTCATTTTCTTCCTCATAGCTCCTTAATGGTTTAGCCTAATGGGAGAGTTTTTAGGAAAATACCTGAATCTCTCAAAGGAGAAGTTTAATGATGGAGCTAGGAACTCTTCACATTCATCACACAGGAGGCATAAAGGTAGACACAAGCAGTGGGAAGTGTGGGGCTAGACAGCACTGAGATTCCAGACATCTCAGAGACCTGTACCGCTGTTGTTTTTTCAGGCCGTCTTTCTGACAGAGAATCACATGCCCAAGTTCACGTAATAGTTACTGATGAAAATGACAATGCTCCAGAACTTGTTTACCCCGAGGAACCCAGAGTGTGTGAAAATGCTGCACCGGGAAAGGTGAGAAAGGAGGGAGAGTTTTTCCCTTAAACCTAAACTACATATTTGCAAGCTCAAGTGAAAGAAGTTTTCTCGTAAAAGTCTCAGTTTTCATACCCAAGCACCTGATCATTTCACTGATTTACAAAACATCAGCAGTCAGAAATCTCTCTTCAAGACTTTACACTATTGGACTATTGACTTTTATCTGCTTACCCACATGGGCTGCAGAGCTTCTCTCCCTCCAGGCTTTTACATATGTATGTGCATTAGCAATTGAACTGTGCAGAACAGTCAAGCCTTGCAGAACAACAGTTCTGTATCAGTTTTATCACACAAATGTTCATATGCGATACTGCGAATTAAGCCATTTGAAAATACTAAGAGAAACATTGCTGCATATAACAATGGTGTGGTATTCATCGAAGTGGAAGTACCTGCATGCATCTAGATGTTTGGTCTCAGGCACAATATTTAGCCCATACCTTTAATATCTGTTTAATTAAGAGACTTTGTCACAAACTGTGGACTCTCTGATGGACTCTGTTAGAACATATGAGGTATTATTTCAGCTTTAATATAAGTTTAAAATCTCTTGGGCCATAATCACACACATTTTTCACATTTTATACATCTAATCTACCCTGGGGCGTGGTTTTCAAAAACAAGCATGTTGCACATCATTCAACAGTGGCAGTCTCAGGGACATTCCATGAATAAGCCATACTTGCAAGCAAGCTGAACACTTTAGAATAGACAGTCATCTTAGGTATTGAAATGAGCCATATGTCTTTGAGCACAAGGTGCTTTTTTATGCTTTAATTACACAAGATTTGCTCTTTTGTTTCCTACCTGTGAATGAAGAGGCAAGGTTATTCTTTTTGAAGACCTACAAGGAAATTACTTGCCTTGAAAGAACTTGAATAGGAGCATCGGAAGATATCTTTGTCCTGGCCTTTACTGAAGGGTTATACAGGATACATAGCCCAGCTTTAACTTAAATACAGTAAGTGGTTTTATCACTGGAGACAATGTATATTAAAAATTATCACCTCTTCTATCTTTGCAGGTAATCATCAGGATTTCAGCTACTGACAAGGATGAAATATCACCTAGAGGTTTCTTCAAATACTCCCTGGCCAAAGAAGATAGTAACTTCTCCTTGGTTGAGAACTATGGTAGTGTATCCCTGCAATGCATTTTCTCAGCTAGCCAAAGTGACACTAGACACAGGGAAGAAAAGCTGTAGCAATTACCTATGATTGGTATAGCTGAGCTAAGTACCAATTTATTTTTAAGAGCTTAACTTAGTGAAAAAAAATGTTTGTTGACACCCAAGTTCCGCTGGCTTCCCCAAAGGCTGGTGCTGTCTAAGGGGAAGATGTACCAACTGACTGATAATCCATAAAGAAAATCTGGTAGAGATTATCACTTAATTAGATGTCGTTACTTCTTCCAGATAACACAGCTAATATCACTGTCAAATATGGACAGTTTAATCGTGAACTTGCCAAAATCCACTACCTGCCTGTCATCATCTCAGACAACGGTGATCCCGAGCTCAGCAGCACAAATACACTTGTCATCAGTGTCTGCAAGTGTAATGAAAAAGGCAACTTCACTTTTTGTGAGGAAAGAGCTAAACAAGTTGGAGTTAGTATACAAGCACTAGTGGCAATTTTTATCTGTATCTTCACAATTCTTGGTAAGTATTTGGCTTCTGCAATGTTCTCTGACTTAAAATATGTTTTTTCTTAATGGAGGGAGATCTACAAAAGCTTTGTAGCTATAAAATGGTCACCAGGGTAGAAATATTTTAACTATTTGATTCATTACATTTCCTCTTTCTATTTGGCTGTTAGCATAGTTTCGGCTACAAAGCTGTTCATTCTGTTAGAAAAGCTGAGTCACTGGAAAGGTTATTATTTGCATGTTTAGTATATGTGATTTACTGTTTCTAGGCTCACATGCAGATATAAAACAGGAAACTTGTGCTAGGGCAGTAACAATAGTATTTCTGTTTCCAAAGGCTGAACTAGTCTGGAAACCCTTTGAACAGTACAGTAAACATATATACATAAATAAACCTGTAACAAATCAGCGGACCAGTACCTCCTTGCTATATGTGGAATCTATCAGAGAAAGGCAACATTTTTAATACTTGAGAATAGACCTCATTTGCAAATACCACAGAAGTAGCATTTGATGCCTGGCATTAAAAGATTTACCAATTCAAGAGAGTAGTTGAATCAATGAACTTGCCAGCTCAAGGTCAGTTGTACAATTCCTGTGCAGACTGAACTGCTTTGAGAGCATTTAAATCCTACAACTAAACAATATTTTAATCTGTTTTTAATAGATATGTGCTAGAAAAAAAAAACCTTCAGAAAAACAAAAAAAAAAAGTTTCAGAATGTGTTACATATCTTAAGTGCAATTTTGTTTACTCCCTCCTCTATTTACACATGCTCATCTAAGTCTTCTTTGCAGTAATCACACTGCTAATTCTTCTAAGAAAGAGACATAAGAAGGATTTGAGCGGTCTTGGGAGAAACGTGGCAGAGATTCATGAGCAGCTTGTCACTTATGACGAAGAAGGTGGTGGCGAAATGGATACTACCAGCTACGACGTGTCTGTACTCAACTCTGTCCGCAAGAACGGCATAAAGGCAGAAGCAGTTCCCTCTACATATGCACAAGTCCAAAAACCTGGAAATATAACTTCTGGTGCTGGAGAAATGGAAATTATGATTGGGGTTAAGAAGGATGAAGCCGACAACGACAGGGATTTGCTGCCATATGACACGCTTCACATTTATGGCTACGAAGGTGCCGAGTCCATTGCAGAATCTCTCAGTTCTCTGGAATCGGGCTCCTCAGACTCAGATATTGATTATGACTTTCTAAATGACTGGGGACCCAGGTTTAAAATGTTAGCTGAGCTGTACGGATCAGAATCAAATGAAGATTTTATGTATTGAGTTCAAATTAGCCATAAATTTCTCCTTCCCACTACAGATAGACATCAAGAGCCTGCCAATGGCCAAAGAACCCACAGCTCTTCACCCAAGCTGTACTGGGATTTTGAACAGACATGAAAAAAACCTGACAGCAGTAGGGTTAAAAGAAATACACAGATCATGTACAATGACTTCCCCCAGCACTGCTATCCTAGATAACATACACTTTTTTCCCCAAAATTGCTGCGTGAGGACCTTCTTGAGTCTCTAGGACACAGCTTGTCTCCCTGTACAGATAGACACTTCACCTTAAAAAGTGGCTTTGTCCCCAGTTTCTCCTTCATTCTTCTCCTGTACTATTTTCATCAACATGCATTCAAGGTCACCCACCATCCACTGGATCAGTGGCACTGTGAAGAAATGTTTTGAACAGCCTCCTGTATCTCCAGCCGTCTGGTTTGCCTGGCCATTTTATAACATCTTTATTGATATTCCATGCTTATGCTTTCCCAGCAGAGGAGAGGAGGAACATATGGTCTATCACTTAATATTAGAAATTATTCCATCACTTTCAGAAAGAGGCATGATTTTTCCTCCTTTCCAATCTATTAATTATTCTTGCTTCATAGTCTTCTACATATACGAGTTACTAAGGATACAATTAGATAGGATTTTTAGATGCACAATCTGGTTTCATCTGTCATTTTTAACAGCCTGATGATGATTTCAGGCACCTTTCTGGTGTGCTAGAATTTGCTCTAGCTAGCAGCAAAATTGGGTTTTTTTTCTGTAAACAGGATCTCAGTGTTATGCGATGGAACATATCCTGCAGGGCAGGAAATGTGGAGATCAGGGGAATGTTAAGACTCCAATACTGTAAATCTCTAGAAGTCAACATAGGTCTCTCTAGATTTCTAAAGAGGTTGAATAGGTTTTTTTCTTCAACATTATTAAAGCAATTGTATTTTTTCAGGGACAAACAAATGAACGGACTCATTACTGTGAAATTGTTTTGATTTTTTTCTAAGCAGGTACTGCAAAACGGGTATTTTCCAACTAGGAAAATATTGTAGACTTCCAAACCAGAATGCTACACATCCACACATCTGTCTGCATAAAAGAACTGCAAATATAAGTAAGGTTTTGGAGCTGCAACTACTCTGTCCCTGGTAAACATGTGCTTAGTTTCTCGCCTGATGAAGAGCCATAGAATGAAGAGAATGAAACTTCCCTTGCAGGAAGTCACCCAGCCCAATACATTTTGTAAAAAGCGGGTTGCCTGGGACAATGGCCGGTCTCTGGCTTCTGCCAATGCAGATTCCTGTTGCCTTCAGCAGGAACAGAGTCCTGCCACACAGATACTCAATTCTGCAGAACCTGAGCGGGAGCTGTATGTGTTAGTGTAGTTGATATGTTTATTTAAATTTGGTAGCTAACCAAATAACACTTTTTCCTTTTCCCCTAAACTAGTACAGTGGAACCTCACAAATCTGCTTTTCACTCACTCATGTAATCTCTAATTTACACTCCCTTCCCTCAAAATGCTTCTTGGGGGAAAACAGCTATAATATGGTCTCATATTAATCCTCACTACTGTGGAGTGCTGTCCAACACAGCCCTTAGCTGGACATCAATGCCTATAATCAATAATGCATTCACTCAAATCTTCAGTACGAACTAAAGAAAAACTAAGTAGAATTCTGTCCATCAGTCAGCTCAGCTTTGGATCACATCCTTCATAAAAGTAGTACATTTTGGGATGACATATTGGTTTTATTTTTAATGTGCTCATTCTGCTTTGCTTAATCCAGTCAACAGTGTATGCTATTGAGGTTCCACATGTTAGTATATTACTAAGAATGTTAACTAATAATACTTACAGTTTAAGGTTTTCATCAGTAGTTAAGGTATTGGCTTACAAAAGGTAGTTATGAAATTATTTAGTGCAGTAAGTAAAATATTTTGGTAAGCATCATCCAGATAGTATTACTTGTAATCGCTATTTTTAAGTCTGTTTTATAAAGCTATTTTAAGGAACTCTGTATCAAGTTCCACTGTATAAAGATGTTTGCACTGGATAGTTTCTTTTTATATTCCTGTACTGTTGTGGATTTTTTTACTACATAAAAGCCAATCTCAAGTTTGGATTTTCTGTGCCTTAATGAGTTTCACACAGACCACAGTATCAAGCTTTGTACCACAGTGAACTCGATCATAAAAACACTGGTATCTACTCTTATGCAAACTTGGACTACACATGAATTCATCAAAGGCCTTTTCATAAAAGAAGTTTTCTCCCACTCTTTGGGAGCTGTCAATAAAGCTCCTGGGGTAAGGAAAAGAAAAGCCCCAACAGTGCAGTCTGGTTCAGCAGCTGGTGAGGTCGATTTTGGAGAACTCATGTCTGCCAGTGCTACAGGATGCATTCAATTTCCAAGCAGATGTTTGTTATTTTAGCAGACAGGCATCAGGGTGATTCTGAAACACCATGCTTACTGAGATCCTGCCCTTTTTTCCTACTGGAAAAGTACTCCTCTCAAGGACACTGCAGAACAGAAAGTACTTGCACCCTGTGTCAGTAAATACCACCCATCTGCAAGGGAACTACACATATACCCATTACCTGAGAGGTCTATCAGTGTTACCTCACTGGGGAAAAAAGGCAGAGACTGCCAGCACCACCACCCTGGCCTCTGACCTGCTATCTTCTTCTCTGACCTGCTGCTACAGGCAGATGAAAGCAGGATTACTCTAGAGTACACAAAAAGCTCCAGCTTTCTCAGGACATGACAGAACAGTACACACCTGTGACAGAAAACAAAAATACCCCTAAAATTTGCAGCTTTAGATAGCACGGTTTCTTAACATTTCTTTTTGCTGTTAATAATTACTACCCCAATATATTCCCAAGATTATTCTAGTGCTTTAAAAAATCACATCAATTTTCCTCAGATATGGCACTTATAATTTATAAAGCCTGAAGTAAAAAAGTTCAACTCCTTCATCGCTAATTGCCATGAGCAAACTCCACATCAAACACACTTCAGCACAGGTTGTATTAAAAACACACTTCAGCACAGGTTGTATTAAAAACACAAGATGTGCTAATTATGTTATAATGAAATGCATTTTTCCATAGAAAGAATTTGATTAAACTGCTACTTGCAACTTGTAGCTGAGACTCTCATAAAGGTTTTTATTATTCATTTAATTAATATGCATTTTAATTTCTTATCCCTAAAAATATATTATAAATTATTATTTTAATACATTCATATGCAGAAGTTCATGCCATTTAATAAAAGTTTTTACTCCCACTCCATTAGGAATTTTTATGAAATAATGACTTGTGATTAGAATCCTCGATATGTATCAAAGCAGCAATGAAAAGCTGTTTGAATATTAACACCTGGCACACTCCTGCATTTCCCAGATAGATCAGGTGAGCTAAGGTCCCATTATCAAAACAAATTTTCACTGTTCAGAGAAAGAACCATTGTATGGGTATTATCTAATTACAGTCCAGTACCACCAACACATCGCCAGGAAGAATATAACAGCAAAACAGCGAAAACAGAAGGATTAATTGTAAACAAAATAAAAAATGTTTTCTGAGTTCTAGTTCCTACATTTGTGGGTTCTTCAGTAGTCGCCTTTCAGGAACAAGAGGTGAGAATAGCATGAGAAGGGACCAGCCATCCTGGCAATCAGACCTGCTCAAACACTGGTCTTGCCATTCAACCAGGACTAACTGCAATGAATAAAACACACAAAGCCCTCTGTTTTTTTAAGAGTACAGATCCACCTATATCTATTTATTTCAAATGTTTCCTCTCCTCTGCATAAGTCATATGCAGGGGAAATGCTCATCATGGTAGTAAACTTTGAGTTATGCTGCCCTATTTGGCTACAAATAATAGTTATAGTTATTTCCACTATATTTCAAGTGGAGCTAGGACAGGAAAAAAGAATAATCACTATCTTTCCTGACCTATTCTCCCTTACTGTTCCTTTTAGTTTGGGTTTTTTTTTGATAAATGTTTTGTGTTGGACAGAATAAGAAATAAAGCACCTGTAGTTTACCTTCACATGTTTTCTGGAATGAAAGAAATCACTAAGGTGACATCTTTTCCCATTTAAGAAGCTATCACAATTTTACTATAGCACAAGCCATTAAGCCTTACTGAGAGTCTGATCAGACCCAAGTGGATGATTTAGTCTAGCTCTTGTCCATAGAAAAAGTATGACAAAATCAAAAAAGAAAACAAACCCAACAAAACTCTTTTATGAACAATAAAAACCCATGGATCCTTGCTGACCTCTCTCATCTTCCTGGCTTTGTTCCTGCCTGATCTGAAAGAAAAGGGAAAAACAGCACTTTCTTCACTTGTCCATATCGAGGGAATGTCCCACTTGCTTTCCCACAAGACTCTCTTAATTCATTCTAGTTAACCCCTTCATCAATGCCACAATCTATCATAAATCTCTGCAATTCTTTAATTCCTCATAGAAAGGAACCTCTACTTGAAAGCCAGTGCTCCAAATTAAGTTACCAAAAGAACAAAGCAAGGCAGAGTTCACCAGGCAAATACATCTAAAAAATAAGTCAAATAAGGTTTTTCACAAAGTCAGTAACAGCTGGACTGCAAATGGTCCAAGGAGCTCTTCTGGCAGCCTCACTAGAGCTCAAGACACGACCTGCAATGACCTCCATGAACCAGTACATTCTCAAACAGAAAGGATCAGAAGGAGGCATCACGTAACCATCTGCTACTCTGACCTATAGAAAACCTCCTACATTCAGATACTTCATGGCACAATGTTTAGCAACTACAAACTATTTTTATGCAACTGAGGCAGTACAGAGGAAACACAGACTGAAATGCGAGTCCAAAATCCATTATTTTTAAATGTCTTTTATGAACACAGTGCGTGCTTTCCTCTCCCACTAAAAAGCAAACCTAAAGAACTTAAAAATGCCAAAACACCTGAAAGAAACCTGAAGCACCAGATTTTACTGCTGCACTTATGGCACAGAGTATACGCCACCACACCCAGATGTGTAAAATGCACGTTAGTGCAACAGCAGAAAATGACAAGCTAATTTAGCATGAGCTAATGCTGTCAGTCCTGTGCCTTTTCACGAACGGGAGAAACCAAGCCTCCAGCTGCGGGGAGCACTGGCTGCCATGGCCACAAGTGAACGCCTGGTGGCACTCGATGCCAGCTCTGCGGCGAGGGCAGCTCCGCCGCGGCCTCCTGCTCGCTCAGCGCGGGGACTTCTGCGGCCTACGGCAGCATCGACTCTGGCAGCTCGCACAACAGCTTATTCATGTTCAATAAAATTAATAATTCAAGACAGTTAATTCGATCAGTCTCTCTGACTTCATAAAACAGTCAAACCTTTCCAGAAGCCAGAAATAAAGGGTACAAAGCCTGAGTTTTTAAAGGAAAAAGTAGCGATCTTGCTCAGGCAGGAGTTTTGAAGGGCATAAAGGGCGAGGAAATAGCTCTGGGGAAAGGATGCAAGCTCCAGATGTCTCCTTTATTCAACCATCAGTCCAGATCACCCTACACGGGGCATGCTTTCCTGTTTGCCAGGAGGAGTGAAATACTAAATCCTGCTAGTTTGTCACATGACATGAAATCTGGTTTTGATTATAAAGCTGTTATCCAACCCTATTTCTTTAAAATATTTTTCCTTCTAAACCAGACTGCAACTGCTAATCAGGATTTTCTCCAGCAATACCAAATAATTTGATTTTCAATTATTCTTGTAAAAGAGTTGGGGTTTGTTTTGAATTAAGAGTGTATTTGTGTATGAAAACATGCATTATACACTAGTCTTTAATTTGTGCTTTACTTATTATAACTATGCAGCAAAACTTTTTCTAGTAGCCATACGAATAAAGCAGAAAAAAAAAAAAAGTACCATGAACCTTTCAGGGCCCACCTAAAAGCTGAAAGTATTCACAGAAATCACTTGTGATTAGAATCAGACTGTGATTGTCAGTCCGCTGTGATTTTCCCACCCTCTTCTTAGCACTGCACAACTACTTCATCATGCGAGGATCAGGCTCTTACTGATCAGAAATGTTGTGATTTCACTACACCCACACATTCAGCTGCCCATTTCCCCACAGTCAGGACAGTCTGCAAAAAGCCAGCATTGTCCAGATGACTGGCAGTATACTGCTCTGAGCACCTCTGATGTGAGCAAGGCTCCACCACTATGACAGCACAGTCTCACATAAGAATCTCTGGACAAATGTTAACTCACAGCAGGGTATATTGCAAGCACTAAATAAAGATTTGAAAGCTGGGTTATAGGACCCTGAAGATATGTTTGTCATAGAAATGCTGGGGGAAGCTTAATTACAGTGATACTACTATATGCTGCTCTGCTAGGCAAGCTATTTAAGTCTTTTCAATAATGTTTTGCTGTAATGGGAACAGTTCAAGATGCAATAGCAGGTTTGTGACATAGAAAACATTATAGCAGTTGATCTTTTTCATTCATTTTAATAGGGTGGGGTTTTTTTCTGCTATTCCACCTATGAGTTGCCCTTACCTCTAGGGAGCATAATTGCCTTTTTTCTGCCATTTCCAATTAGTTATGATTTTTAGATTCAGGTTAGAGAAGCTTCTCTCAATCTAAAATAAGCATATCTTTTTCACCTGCCTCATTTATTTGAAGAAACTAAAGGGTTCTTATTGAATGCTGAGCATATGATTGTGCTGCACCCAAGTAACTCTTTTCTGCTAGGTAGTAAAGACCTGCAACACTTACTCTTCCAAGAAGCCTGAGAAAACGTAATATTCACTAGATTAATTCTACAGAAGGAACCAAAGGAGGGAATGAGACAGCTTAAGTTGGGGTCACCCAGAGAAAGTGTTTTCCCAGCCCTAACATCAGATAGCGGGATTCCAAGAAAAAATGAGGGGCATCTCCTCTTCCAATAGCTTAGACTTGCTCAGCTTCAAGTTTGCTTTCCCTTCATCCTACTTTCCCAAACTAGGAACTGTTCCCTTCATCCGTGCTCCCATATACATTTCTCCTCCCTTAAAGCCCCATCTTTTCCAAACAAGACTCCAAATCCATCTTCGTGTCACATCTTTACCCACCCAAATAATTCTCTCACACTTCTACCCATCTTTTCAAATAATATCCTCAGGTTCCCATCTAAATTCATAAAATCCTACCTACCTTGTTTTTCTAAAATTCTACCTCATGTCACCTAACCCAAGAAAGGAACACTTTCTACAAAAGAATATAGAACAATAGAGCCTATAGGGAAATCAAATCCACTTTGTCTACATAAAATTAACAAATGCCAGTGACAGCAATACCTACTGGAGAAGAGCAGAGCATCATAGCACAAATTTGACCTGCAAAGAGCAGATCAGTTCAGCGTCAAACAGCTTTAAGGTTCAGATTGACTCATATTCAATTGCAAGACATGACCTAAGCCAATTTGTACAGAAACATCATCAATTGACTGTCATTTATCCTCAGCCTCTAATACCATGTTGAAATATTAAGACTTCTTGTTAATCCCATCTTTAGCTATAGCTTCACAAGGATTCTGATTTTTTTTAGGTAAGTAATTGTGTTTTTTATGTAATACCTTAACAATCTGTACAAAAAATTGTATTATTTGCTCAATTGTTTATTTTTTAATGAAGCATTCTAAAACATAGGTAATTATTCTAGGCCTATATGTCTGTAAAGAATAAATAAAGTCAGATCACTTTAATTTTTCTTAACAAAACACTGTAAAAATACATTATTCATATGACAGGTTTATATTGTCTCATGTCTTGTTACATCCTTCTTTTTGCTTTAGCAATTCCATTCAATGTCAGGAAGATAATTTTCATAAACTGATCAATAGGAATTTCTCAGTGAATTAACAGGTCTTGTCTGTCTTTACATAATAAAACCCTAAATATTAAATGTTAGACATAAAGGTGCACTTTAGGTGGTCTTGTAATCTGCATGGATGAAATGGGTACAGGAGATAGGGGAAGCCAGGGAAACTGGGCATGTCACTGCCATTATTTATGTGGGCTTTCATGTGACTTTGGAAGTTTACACAACATACAGTAAAAGTGCACCTTTATGCTTCCCCTATCTCCTGTACCCATTTCATCCATGCAGATTACAAGACCACCTAAAGAAGCACCATGCAGTTCCCAAATCCAAGTTCATGTACAGCCTGCTTAAGAGCTGCTTCAGGATAGACAAACTCTGTAAATAAATCTCTTTAACCTAATCCCTTTCCATCAATAAAAGGAGTGCTCTTCTTTATTCTTACTCATCTTGGAGCCTCTGCCTCACAGGCTTACACATCTGCAGTAATTTAAATGCAGCATGGGTGTTTGCTTCTTGTAAGATGTACAAGTCCCTCACATGGGGCAACTAAAAGGAAAAGAAAGAGCAAGTACATAAAACCTTAAGTGGGTGGACACATTTTCATTTTGTTGTCAGTTCACATCATCAGAAACAAAATTATTTTGAAAGTCATAGAAAATCAGCTTAATAACACTGTCCTCAGCATGGCTTTGAATTTCACTTATGAAAGCCCCACTAGTAAAGTGTGTATATATATATATATACACACATATGTAATTACAACTGAAATTCTATCTCCAGACTAAACACCATCATGAGTCTGTGTTAAATAATGCATTTCCCTAGTGCTTTTTACTGAATGTGAACATTTCATACATTAAATATGTTTTGATAATAGATTATAGTAGCTTCACAGCCAATGTGTACATACTTTTTGAATATTTCAGTGAAGCAGGAAATATCTGCACCCCAAGAAGCGATCACTGGTACATAAAGATGACACTGTTCCAGCTGCACCTTTCCTGCTTCACCGTGAACTTTAACTAAACTCCAAAGAACCAGCAATATTCACAGAAACAAGGGCCTCGATGCTCCACCAACATCACAATCTCACTGAGACTACAATCTGAAAAGGTTTCCCCACTGGCCTCTGGATGACAACTGTGTTGTAGTCCACATACATATTTCTCAGGTGGGTGCATGAGAAGAGCAAGCCAGTAACAGCTACAGTCACTGTCACCACAAGGAATATTATCTTAACATATAAAATAATATCTTTTTATGGCATGCACCAACTTTTCTCAGAGACAAGTGTCTCTATATAGTCACAAATATTTTTTCATTTAGACTTAAATATCAAGTCACATCACTGAATTTTGTAATGAGTATTTTCCATGCCAGATGCATATGTGTGTGAGCTGGCACTGGCTTTCCCACTGCCAACATAACAGTACATCAACAAAAGGCACCAGTTACAGTGATTATACCAGTTATTTCCTGAACAATTACCATGAAAACATCTCTGTCAATTCATAGGACATTTTAGATCAGAGTGGAGACATGTTCTTCCATTTTAAAGTGTGGTCACTGGAACCTAGCTAGATGAACTTTGCACTCCGAATTTATTATTTCTTGTATATTGTAATGTCTCTTGTATTTACAAGACAAGAAATGCATTTTCCTTGTCAGGACAGCAAATGCATCTGCAACTTCAAAATCCACATGTTCTCTTTCCTTATTAAACCCCAAAAGTTTACAACCAATTTTTCTGGTGGTACAATCTGCTACAATTGCTTCAAAGCTATTATCTCGAAATTTGGTAGATCACATGGAATCATTATTTTATACATATATATATATATATATAAATATTTTCAGTGGTAAGAATTACTAGCTATTTGTTTTTTGTCTCAACTCTTACTTCAGCACTAAAAGTGTTATCTTCACTTTGGCCACAGGTATTATTTAGAAGGCTGATGTGAAATTATCACGCAGAAAATACCAAAGTCTACCATTATATAAATAACTTCTGAAAACAACAGGATTTACATTTCCCTGTGCACTAGCTAAACTTGATCTTTATTTATTCACCACACAGTGGCAGTTGCAGCTAAAATACGGCAGATGGCACTGAAATCAGTTCACTATTGACACAACTGTTGTAGATTTCCTTTAAATACTGCCAGGGTACATTTACAAGCCCAACTTCAAACAGGACTTGAACCTGGAGTTTTACGTTACCCATAGTGAGGATGGATACAGAGATAAACACTTTAACTTCTGGTACCTAATTTGGTAAAAGGCAGTAGTTCTTTGTGGGTCACTGCAAAAACCAAACACAATTATTTGGGTGGTATCAACAATCCAAGTGCCCCAGAATAAGCATTCTTGACCCTCTCAGCATATTCCAAAAACAAACAAACAAATAAACAAGATCGATTTCAGACTCATTTACAGTATCAAGAAGCAAAAGGCAGCATAAATTGAATCATTTTCCTCTGTAATCATGGGTTGTTCAAGAGTGACTTACTCTCAGAAACAATTAAATGATTTGAGGGTGGTTGTTTTGGCACAGGCAGGGAATACTGTGAGGTAACTTCAGAACAGCTTGGAAATCAGCAGTTCATAATACAATTTTATTTAGTTTTTCTCCCTCTGTATGCTCATATTCTTAAACACAGGTAACAACCAGTGCAAAAGAACGATACTGGCTGGAGGCAGCACTCACAAGCCTGTACTCAGCTGTGCAGCCACTGCCAGAACACACAGCCTGGGGAAATACCAGGGGAGTCAAGGGGGAAAGAAAACAGAAGGGACAGAATTTCTGTCCATGTCCCTGACATTTTCACTGCTGGACTGTTTTCTATTCTACTAAGACAACCATCCTTACATTCCCAAGACCTGGCCTCGTCCAGGTCATTGATGAATATATTGAATAAAATTGGACCCAGCACTGACCCTTGGGGGACTCCACTAGTCACAGGCGCCCAGCCAGACTCTGCTCCACTGACCACAACTCTCTGGGGGCTGTGTCCATTAGCCAATTCCCAACCCACTTTACTGCACAATCACTCAATCCACACTTCTTAAGCTTGGCTGTGAGGATCCCATGGAAGACAGTATCAAAAAGCCTTGCTGAAGTCAAGGAATACCACATCCACTGCCCTTCCCTCATCCATCCATCTACTTATATCATCATAAA
>JANHGL010023795.1:0-44840 GCA_024611195.1 Ceyx melanurus | reverse complement strand
TTAACTTTGTTCTAATAATACCAAGATCGATTGCTTTTTTTCCCTCTAGGTATTTTATGTATGGTGATAATGTTTACCGTTTAAGGGTTAGTGTAAGTAATGAGCATGGTTTGGAAAAGATAATTTTCCAGAAAGAAGGGAACTATGGAAACAACTGGAATTATGGACAAGTAACTTTAAATGAAACATCTGATTTTAAGGTTTGTTAAACTGCTTGGGGTTTTTTTTTGTTTTAGTTATATGGATATCAAGAGTTTTCTGCCAAAAATCATCCACAGTTCCTAAGATTTTATCTAGTACTATTTACTAGTGCATGCCATCAAAGTCAGCACATAGAAGACTGGAAGCCCCATATGAATTGTCATTCCAACTCCCTCCCCTTATCTGTAATTTAAAATATTCTTATTGAAGAAAATAGAAAACCTTAATATTATCACGAGACTATATCATCCCAAAAGAGAGCTTTGCACAAAACAAGGGTTTTCAAAGCTGATTATCAGATTCTAATGTGGAGTTAAAAATCTCGACAGTGAGTATGATATGAAGCACATTGCCATGAGAAGATCTAATTTAAATAACTTCAGATTCTGAATCAGAATTTTCATTAATTAATTACAGAATAATTCATTGAAAGTATGTTCAAGATAGAAATGTATTTGGTGCCCCATGATTAACAACAGACCTGACTTACCTTAAACAAAAGCAGGAGACTTATGCTAGACAATTGCTTCAGCAACTCTTATTGAAAACAATTTCTGTTTATAGGTATTTGGGATGTTTTGTCCTGCTATAGTAGTTTTGATGGTTGCAAAAGCACTGTCAGAAAGATGTATTTAATCCTCTGAGGAAGTAAATACATTTGTGACCTGGCTGCATCAGGTTTCCAATAAATATGTGTTTTATGACCTCAGGAAGAGTGCTATACCGAGCTGTATCTCACCAGCACAAATTCCTTGGTAGCAGGATTACTTTAAATATTTGAATAGTAAAGCACGACAAACAAATGAGATTAATTTCCATTTTCAAGGAGATATGCCATTAGATCAGTAGAATTTTGGACTGAAGAGATGTGATAGAGAATTTGTCATAAATAGCATGTATTTATATTCAAATATCTTTATTTTAAAAGTTATTAAATAGTTGTAAATCATGTTCATCATTTATATAAAGAAGTCTCTGCATTCCATCGAATGATCCTGTCATCTTGCATAGTGCTGGTTTTTGTTTTGTTTTTGTTTTTTTTTCCAAGGAATCCTGTCTCATCTCTGATGCCCTCCCCCTGAGTGTAGCACCAGCATAATTTATAGTGAAAATAAAGGCATTCAAGAAAGAAGACCAAGAAAGATGACAGAATGGTTCAGCATAGGATGCTGAAAATTTTTAAATTACATTATAATCTTTTTTTTTTTTTTATGAAATCCAGGTTATTTTTGATGCCTTTAAAAGGCGTGGTCCCAGTGATATTGCCTTGGATGACATTGGCCTGACAAAGGGAAAGTGTAATGAAAGTATTTACGTAGAGCCAACTGTGATTCCAACTGTTACTACTGTCCCTTCAGTTCCTAGTAAGTAAACACTACATTAGAGCTGATTTCCATTTCCTCTTACTGTATTTATGTAAAACTGATTCTGAATTTTCAAACTTCCATTTTAGAAAAATCTCTCTTCGGCAGAGAAATATATATAAAAAAAACCAACTGTAGCTCTCATTATAAGTCTCAAAGATATATAAAACAATGAAGAAATATATCATATTATGTTAACAAGGTCCATGCACTTTCAAAGCAAAAACTGGTACAAATGAATACAGCATTTGGGAAAAAGAATCATTAAAATACCTGATAGGTCTTCTTAATTTATTGTAAAAGAGGCATAAACTTTTTGGAAAAAAAAGAGTTTTGTACAAAAGACTTATTCACAGGTGGCTTCAAATAATTAAAACAAACAGTGAGTATGTTCTGGGACTACCTCCCATTGGATTTACTGACATTCACAAAGCACAGCTCTTGACAGCATATAGTAAATTAAAATGGTCTAAAATTAAAATAATGGAAAAATACTATTTGCATTCTATTAATGTCGAAGCACTATATACTAATATTGTCATTCTATCAAATCTATCACTTCTGCATCTCCTGCGTCAGCACAGGTAAGAAAACAAAAACTTCTAAATGTAAGAGTAAAATTCCATTTTAGAGCTCCATCCTGAGAGGCAGTGAAGTTCAACAAGACGTCTCTGTCAGCAAAATTAGATTTTAATAACACTAATGATTTCAGTTATAATTTACCAGAGTGAGTTTAGGAATTTGATTGTAGGTTTCATTATAGTACTATGGAGAGGTGCTGTTATCTGCCACATCCAGCCACCTTTCAGTTGCTCTGAGTAAACAGCCCTCACAACTGAGCATTAGTCTAACAGTTAGTAGTGGAATGACACTGTGGTAAACAGTAGCTGAGTGCTGCTGCCAAAACTCAAAACCAAAAATAAGTGAATGTTATCAGTCATCTTCAAAGAAGTATAAAATAACTTTGATGAACATGGTACAAGTTTACTAACATTAATGGTTTCACTACAAATGTCACATCTATAAACAAGAGATGAAAGAATTTGTGCTGAGCCAATTTCTTTTGCTAGACTTAGAGCTTCAGTAAGAGGTACTGGCATCATTTGCACTTCCACAAAAGCTCAAACAACAAGTTTTGAAAAGTCAAACAAGTGTTGTTTGGGGGATAGAGAAGATGGATTTGTTTTTGTCTTTTGCACAAGACTGTCAGCTTGCACTTTCATCCAAAACAAAGATTGCTTTCATCGTCATATTCATTTATAACCTGTCTTTTAACACAAGCAACAGTGTGAAAATTGAAATGTAGATTCCACATTTCAAATGTGCATGTCAATATAGATTAATGTTTTGGCCAAAGCACAGAAGAGTTTTTTTTACTAATTGGTCATATATAATTTTCAACAGTGTTAAGAAAATTGTCTATTGTGCTCAATGCAAAGATCAAGATTACTGGTGCTGATTGCTATTTGGTTCTCTAATGAGTGACAGCTATACAAGTAACTCCATATAAATTTGTGTTTAAAGATCACTTGAATTTTTTAGGCATTTTTTCCAGACATGAGTGAAATCAATTATTTCTAGCATTTTCCCATGCAAGGGAAAGAACATAATTACTAAAGTGCCTTACATGTAGTCAACACCAGATTAGATTTCACCCTAAGTTATCCCTATTCTGCTATTAAGAAAATTGGTTTTGCTCTGTACATACAATTCTTAGCCAATATTATCTGATTATATATTCATGCAGATTTACAATAGTTTTGTGACTCTTGGTATATGCAGAAGTGTTCCATTAAGAAAAAAAAAAAAAGCCAATGTATCCTTTACTTATTGTTAATGCTATTTACAGAAAGTAGTCCTCATTGTAAGCCACACAGTTGAAACATAATATATTTGTTAGTGTGTGATTGTTAATAGTTCCTTTTTGTTTCAGAGAGTTTGGCTTTTCTTTCTAGGAGTGCTTTGGTGAAAGAAATTTCTGTAAGATGGATGTCATGAGAAAGTTCATATCTTTCTTGTATTTAGTGGAGCTTCCTCCCAGTTGAATTCCATAGGCAAACTCAATAGATCATGGAGTCCCTAACCAAGTGCCTCACAGTATGCAATACTGACAGACATAATGATATGCAAAATCTGAGCAATAAGGTGGGGGGAGTGTTATAGGTTAGCCAAAGTTCATTTTAATTCAAAGAGTAATGCAACAACAAAACAAAGATTTCTTCTGGCTTCTCTTTCCTGGAGCAGGTAGAGGAGCACTATTTATTTGTTAATAATTGCAACAGCAGTGGGCAAACAGTGAAGTTCATTCTGATGGTACAGCTGAAATGAAAATAAATAATATTTCTCAATATGAATTAAAGTTTTTGAATATGAAGCTGACATTTCAAATGTAAACTACTATCTACACTATATATTGAAAGAGAATATTGAGTACATAAAGTACAGTTAGCTATGTCTGTCACTGTAATTAATAACGACAGACAATTTCTTACATATCTTGTTTCCTCAATGCTCCATGTCCTTATTGGAGTGCTGGCTTCTCACAAATCCTCTATTCCTATGGCACTGTAACTGAATCCTTACATCGAGGTTAGCTTGAATATCCTCTCCCTACAATTACTTTTTCCAAATTATCTTTGTTATAATAGATTGGAAAAGTAAAACAATATGTTAATTATGTTTTTTTAATGTTTTATTTTTCAGCTGACTGTGGAGGGCCAGTTGAACTCTGGGAGCCAAACAGTACATTCAGCTCTCAAAACTTTCCAAACAACTACCCTAACAGATGTTTTTGTAAGTCATTCTTCTCCAAATCTTCAGGAAAAGTCTAGCCATATAGAAGTAGAGATGATAAATCTGCTTTCCCAAGCCATATGCTGTGAAGCCAAACAGATCTAAATTATATACAGTGGGATCTTTTAACTGAAGTCTGTATGGCACCTAGCAGAAACTCAGGAATCATGTGCCAGCTGATTAAGAAAATGATGAAGATAAGTATAATCCCTTGGAATGGGTTTAGACAGGCCAATTCCTTCATGCCTATTGTGTCAAATATTTTTATGTCAATGCAACAGACAAGCTGCTGAAAGTCCCTATTATACTGTTACACCTCAATGTATTTGCCAGGTTATTATCATAACCTCTTCTGTTAAATATTACCTTTTATAGGAGCAAAGAATGTGTATATGCATTTTCAAGGGATCATCTATTGAATGTTTCTAACATACTAGTGAAAAGACATTGTTATTCTACTGACATTACTTGATTTAAATTAAGCTGCAGCTGGCAAAGTAAACATGTCTCAGTGTGATCCACTGTACTGTTGATGGATGAAGCAGAGAACTTTGTCATTGCTTATTAATGAAATTTTAATGATTTATTACTTCGCCTTTAACCGGAGAATTGTGTTGGGATCCTAATCACCAGAGTTGTAATTTTGTGTTTCTGTCCCACTGGAGATATGGCTCTCATTTCTAGGTATTAATTTCAGAAGATCCCAAATGAGATTTCTACTAGTGAGAAAATACTTTTAATTCTATGAACAGACTAAACAATGCCTTTTTTTTTTTTTTAACTTTCTTTAGAAGATTTCCATAGTATCCACAGTGATGTAGATTAAATTTGATAAACATAAGCTAAACAGAAGCAAATACTTCTCTTAAAATGGCATCTAACTTACAGGCTTCAGTGACTGTTTATAGACATTATCTTGCTATCAAATAAGTGACAAGACTATTTGTCACATTTACACAGTTACTAAATGATTAGCTTTGCTGCTTTAGGGAAACTCACAATTGTCATGAATGGTAAAACATGCATGTGTGCATATCTCAGCTTAAATCCAGTTTTCAAAAGTATTTTAGACAATTAAAGTCAATTGATTTTATTATTTTTTTTTGACATCATAAGTTCCTTTTAAAGATAAAATTTAGACTTCTAAGTCTCCTGGGTGATTGTTACTAGTTTGAGAGATTTTTTTTTTTCATTCACATCCTTCAAGAAGAAAATAACCCAGTAAATGTAACAACTGTAAAGGTGACTTGTGTGTGTGTATTATTTCATAGGTGTGTGGTATTTAAATGCTGAAGAGGGAAAAAACATTCAACTTCATTTTCAGGTTTTTGATTTGGAAAATATTTATGATGTAGTTGAAGTCAGAGATGGCAGAGGACCAAATTCCTTACTTTTGGGTAAGTAATAGCATTGAGTACTGTGATCAGACAGCTAGAGTAAACTGGTAGATATGTTGTCCTGGGTTTGAGTTGGGTTAATTATCACAAACAGCTGCTGACCCAAGCAGCTGGGAGAGCCCCCAGCTGGGATAAACCACTGAACCAGCCAATGAAATATTTGATACTATACTGAGTCATGTCTCCATATAAAGGGAGGGCTGGGCTAAGGTGAGTGTGCCTGTTTTCAACTTGCTCTAGTGGAGCTGAAGCAGGGCTCAAGCATAGGTAGAGCTTTCCTAGTTTCTTTTGCTTGCTTTGTATATCATGTCATTAGTACTGTTGTTTTCTTCTTTCTTTGTATTTTATTTAAACTGGCTTTATCTCAGGCCCTGGGTATCACTTTTTTTCTTTTTTCTTTTTTTAATTCTCCCTCCTTCTGACTCTCATTCCCATCCCTTATTAGGGGCTGTTTGGGAGGATCATTTGGGGAACAACTATGTGGTTGTCAGCTGCCAGCAGAGGTGAAAGCATGATGCATCTCTAGGAAACAAATGCTCTCTAATTTGATTCCCTGTCTCTTCATATTTTTGAGTGATGTTGCATTTCCTAAATGTTTGCACATCCTCAGGTTTCTATGCAGTCCAAATGAAATTAACTTCCCAAGAAATAAGACTGCTCATGTATGAGGACTAGCATAACCTCTTAGTTGAGCCTTACTTTTCTACATTGATGTGTCAAATTTGGGGTTGAGCTTTGGTCATTGGAGTCTGATGGCAGTTGGGTTTGGAGGAATAACTGTATTCACATGGTAGCAATATTTTCTTTCGAACTCAAAACATTTTGAAATGCATAAAGCCAAAACACCTTAAATCTATTTATGTTCTCCTGGAGAATAGCTGTCTACACAGGAAAAGACCCAGTGCCAGATGTCTTCTCTACAAGAAACCAGATGACTGTAATCCTTGTTACAGACAAATCTTCAACAAAGAAGGGCTTTCTTGCCAACTTTACTACTGGTTACCATCTAGGTATGCATATGAACCCTTGTATTTTAGAGGTTATACCACTGGTGAAACACATTTGAGGAAAAAAATAGGGTATGGAAGGTGACACTCAGCCCTTGATAAAGAGAAATATAAAGAAGCCTAGTGGTTAGCCATTTGTACTTCGTTTTCTAGCATGAAAAGTTATGGGTTTGCTGTAGTACAATTGGAGCAGCATCTGTATTATCTGCAACTCTGTGATACTATGTGAAAAATTGACTTGGTATTTTGTTTATAATCTATTCAAATTTTTAGAGCAAACATGAACTCTTAGCTACACAAACCCCAGAAGGAAATGCCACTTTGTGACTCACTTGAGGGTCGCATTAATTTGTATATATATGCATTTGTGAAATAGTTATTACTAATCACAACTGCTAGAAGAGAAAAATGTATATAAAGCTGATTAAAATTTATAGTGTGGCCCTTCTTGCCGCTTTAGAAATTTGGTCCTTAGCATGTGAAAGATCTCAGAAGACTTAGTCTTCTAAGTAGACAGCAGTGTTTCTGGTCTCAGTCCCCTTCTAAAAGACTCCTAATTTCATTAGGGAGTGCAATTAGACTTGTCACTCAAAAGTTATTCAGCAGTCAGCTCCAAAACACACAAAATGGAGCCAAATGCTGAAGTGCATGCAACAGCAATATGCTTAGCAGGATACTTACACTAACTCTAGGCCAAATCTTGATGGAATTAATTAGAGTCTTAGTATTACTTCTGTCCAAGTCTGATGGAAGAAAAAGCAGTATGTTTTCAGACACTTGTGAAATACTATTCATTTATGTGAACCAGAAGTCAACTAGAAGCTCCACTTTCTTACTTTAAATACCATAAAAGTGCCTCTCAGAACATTTAGCTAGCTGCAGTTTTTTATATATTAGCAGTAATGCTGATATTAATGATGTTAATCATTAAAGAAAGATATTTAGCACTGATTTACTATTGTAAAATCAACTCATTTTACTCCCGTTGTGTAAGACTGAGAGGTAGGGTTATATGGACCATTTGATGTTTCTTGTTCTGTCACTTTTATAACATTTGTTCAATGTGATAGTTCGATGTGATTAAGAAAGGCATATGCCTTTTTTTATAGCTGGTTCAGCATCTTTGCTGGGCCAGCTTTGCCCGTATTTTGTTGTAGCAAGACAGAGTTCTCAAAATGGCCATTGCCAATTCTGGTTAAATATATTAAAAAGGTTTAACTTGCAGAAGAACTATGCTTATTCATTACTTTTGCTGCCAAAGAACAGAGACTAATATCATTAGCATGAAAGCCTAAGGATAAAAGGATTGTCAGTAAATACGTTAATTTTGCAAGAAAAAAAGGATTTTTCTTTTTTTTTTTCCTTTTTTTTTTCATGAAGTATTGGGTTTTTGAAAAGGCAGTATAATTTCAAAAGAAATATTTTTTGGCTGTATGCAATGTAATAAAATCCTGTCTAAATTGAACACCTGAAACTTGAAATCATTAGTCACAAATCAGGATTTTACTTTTCTCACCTCTCCAAAGTTTATTACAAGTAACAGAAGAACACTAGCAACTGAGCAATTCTAACAATAGCAGAAACTGCAAGGTATAACATCATGGTGTTTTTTCTTAATTTTCAGGGAAACAGTAGCTAATTATCTTTTAAGATAGCAAAGGAAAGGATATAAAATATATTGCATAATAGCTGCTCTCTTTTTTTTTTTCTCTCCAAGTCACCTGTATGATCTCCAGTGAACGTAAAGTCTTTCTTGAAATTAAAGATTAATTTTCCTTTTCTTTTTTTTTTTTCAGGAGCTTGTGCACCTGATGAGTTTCAATGTGGCAGTGGGGACTGTATACCATTGCATAACCTTTGTGACAGCCTACCTCAATGTGAAGATGGCTCTGATGAAGCAAAGTGCAGTAAGGTTTCTTTCATATAAGTAAAGGAATACATGCATATAATGTGTATTTGATAGGAATTACATGGGTAAACAGCCACAAAGCCTCAGCTAGCATAAACTGCTCCAGCTGTATGCGGGCAATGGCAATTTACACAGCAGTATCTCATCGAATTTCTCCGGCAGGGGGGAATTCACTTGAGATAGTGTTTGTGAGCTGGTGAAAATGTCTGGAAAAGGTATGTGACATCTTCCAGCCTGCCTGGACTCCATCTTGTGGAGCCATTGCCATAGGGTGAAGGGAAGGCACAGCTGCAAAAGCAGAAGCCATTGCTCACAGTGGATGTGTATGTTCCTACAACAAGGAGACCAACAGCTCCCATTGCTTAGTCCTCTGGTTCTTTCAGAAATGTAGTTGTACAGTACACACTCTCATTTCACGTAACATGGAAATAGCATTCTCCAAACAATAATTTCAGTGTAATGTTGAGCCCAGCAGAGAAATTAAATTTCTGGTTTTGACAGTGTTGTTCTAATGATCTTTTATGGAGCCACTAATAAAAGAGTTAAAAGTGGGGTTTTTAAGCTCAGCACAACATTTATTTTTTTTTAAGAGGAATTATAGGGATTAGATATGTCCTTGATGCATGCTTACTAATTTCAATGCCTTCTATATGCATTTATATTTGTATGGCATATACAAATATATGTAATGTATACTCCATACATTACTCCCGTACTCCATACATAATGTATGTTTGTCAGGGACTGACTCTTCACATTAGTGTGGTTAGTTGTTTTGCTTCAAACATATTCTTCTTTAAAAGGCAGAGTAAAATTTTCAGCTTCTTAAGCAAAAAGGACTTTTTTTTTTTTTCCAGCCATTGCTAAAGAAGATCTGATCAAGGCAACCATCACCTATATTAACATGCTTTATGTTTTCCCAAAGATTTATTTTGCTGTAAATTATCTATTACTTAATAACAAATTATTATTTTCACCAAACACTGAATGTGTTTCTTATATTTTTTTTTCTATGTGTTTGGGAAAAGTTTTGACAAAAAGTTTGGTTTTCAGGGAGCTTTTACTGTTTCTGTGTATATGTTTTAACTAAAGCTGCAATAAAAACAGTGAAAGTTTTCATCATGATTGGAAATGGAAAATCCCATTTTCCTGTCAGCTTTGGTTATAACTTTATTTTCAATCAGTGTAACAGAGCATCCTGTAGCTAAATCTTCTCATGGTATCAGGAAATTACATAATGCTGGCTAAGAAAAAAACATTGGTTAGACCAATTGGTTAGAGTTGATGGAAAATATACTGTTTATTGACTATTTGTAAGACATTTGCAAAATACAGGGTATGAAACTTTTGTGACAAATATAAAAGGAGGTAACAATAACATTTCCTTCCTGTGGGAGCACAGCATTTTGGAGATTATGGATTTTTTTTTGCTGCTGCAATGTATTTTGGCTTTCTCTGTTGTTTTCTGGCAGTAATAAATCTGTTTAGATTACATTTCCATGTGCTTGGGATGGTAGGGAGGGTAGTTTACCACCTATCTAAAATGTTTCTGTCCATTTTGGTCTACAGTGAGATTGCTTAATGGTTCTCTAAGCACCGAAGGGCTGGTACAAGCCAGGATTGGGAAGATGTGGCACCTGGCCTGTGCGGGTGATTGGAATGAACAGATTTCAGACAGTGTTTGCCACCTGCTAGGGTTAGGGTGAGTGAAAATATTCATTGTCCTTGTATTCGTTTACAGGTTTGTCGAGTCTATATATTGGTATTTTCCTTGACACTTTACTGGTGGTTTTACCATACCAAAAAAAGGGCATATGGACATGAGGATGTATATTGGAGAACATCGGGAGACTGATGTGGAGGTATTAGTCTTATATTACTTTGCCATCAGTTACATTTTTATGAGGATGGCTCAAGAGTAAAGCTGGAGCAAACAGGAGCCTCATCTGCTCTGCTATCATGCTAATGTTTATTTCAAGTAAATTCAAGATAATAACTTGGGTATTCTGCTACTAGGCTCCAAAAAAATTTCATACCTATCATTAGACCTGAGCTACTGGGAGAGGAAACTGTATTTGTCATGAGGTACAGTTAAAGAGAGGAAGGAGGACGGAAGTATATAACTGAAAAATAATATATTTGTATAAGTCACTTTTCAACAGTATTTCCATGGAAAAGTTGAGGATGGTTGAGTGCAGAACTGTTATATTTTTCAATCTGTGGTAAAATTTATGGCCTATACTCTGGCCTTGCTATTTATGCAGCTTCACTGCCATCCACTGTATTATAAATCTTTCCTACAGTGCTGAGGTTTTTAGGGAATATCACTTGCCCAAGTGTGTTAAGTTCTGAGCTTGCAATTCAGTATGTTGGTCTCTCACCAAAATAGGATGTCTGAAAATGCCCTTCTAATAAATTAATTGTATAAATCACACAGGAGGACTTTGAAAAAAATCCAATTTGAAAATACTTCTAATCATTCGATGAGTGTGCGCTGGTTTTGGTTTTTTTTTTACTTTTCCTTTGTGTAGCTACTGCATTTACATAAATATCAGATACCTGCATGCACAAATCCTGATTGCAAATTATGTAGTTTATCTCATTTATGCATGCATATAAGAACATACAAACTATGACTAAATGTTCTTCTAGTCAAATACCTTGCCCTTTACAAGGAATGCATAGTAGCATTCTGATTCTTTGCCTGCTTCTCCACCTCCTCTTCCCCTAAGTTCTGAACACTATAGTCATTTTCTGGTGTATTGGTTTAATTCATATTTTCATATTTGATAGGTTTCAGGGAACTTTGTCTTCCATAGTATTTTCTATTACCTTTTAAAAATTACTTATGTTTTCATTTCCATAGCGTTTTATAGCAGTATGTTTCAGTTTGTTTCTATAAAAGACTCAGATGTACTTGCTAAAAAAAATCCTAGTAAGTGTCTTAGTAACTACTTTTTAATTAAATTTTTCAGTTTATTGCATATACTCATTGTCAAAGTGTTTTAAATATAAACTGCATCACATTTTCATATCCTGGGTGCTTCTGCTGCTACTTATCATAAAAAATGGGATAAAATTCTCATACATACATATTTATATAACTCCTGTAAGCATCACATTATTTTTGCCTTGCACAAATCTCCTTGGAGCAGCATATTTGTTAATAGGTGGTACTGTATTTGTTGTTAAACGATGTTTATACTAACAGGTCTTGAGTAGGCTATAGCTCATGCTCCTGTACTGAATAATTACCTGAAATTACATTTTATTAGAGAAAGAGGCTAAGGTTCATCTAGAATTTTCATTTATTTATTTTGCTGTTAATTGCTTATATATCTGCTAGTCTCATTTACTGTTTAATTTATTAAAGGGACTGAAATGATAGGAGTCCTGTAGTATATCCTTTCTATGTAGCTGGGCTAGCAAGTGCAGTGTTCCACACTGATTCTAATGAATCATATGTGTGAATCCTTTTGCCTCCATTTTCTCAGCTACATGCCTGTCACATTTGTAATATGTGCCACAGGAAGCAAATCTTGAGGCATGCCTATGTGCTTGTCTACAAAATAGAGCTTAGGTAAATCATGTACAAATACTCTTAATGAGTTTGGAGTGCAAGTATGTACAGATTGATGCTCTTCAGAAGCCTCAACAAGATCCTTTGCTCAGCTTGAAGTTGTAACTGTGTGCATCTGACAACACCGTTAAAATTTGAGTATTGTTAGTATTGCTTTTCCTTCATCCAGCAAAATCATACATTGAGCTTTTCACCATTTTACCAGTCCTGCCTGAAACACGATTCTTTCTGTGGGACTAGAGCCAGCTGGGTCTTTACTGACTTGGGGTACTTCAATGGGGTAGACATTGAAATTCTGACATATCCAAAAGTCCAATCCAACAAGGATTGAGAGTTCAGGCCTTGTTCTTGACCCCACAGTCTATTTTCTGTATGAACTTGCAAAAATCTTTAGAAGCAAATGAGTTAATTGGAGTTAAGTGGGCAGTGTCATTCTCACATGAAAAACACTCCAGTAATTACTTTTTCAGTAGGGTTAGTCATACAGCTCTCTTAGTGGCACAGCACAACTACTGAGTGCCTCCTTTCTCCTATGCCTAGTCTTAGTCTCTGTACACAGCAGATTTGCAGGCAGATTCTAGACTTCATACTTCCCAGGAGAATTAGATTTACTGTACTTGAAGAGAAGGTACTTCTTTGATACACAAGTGCTCCCTCTCTATTAAACCTGCACAAATGGTTCTCTTCTTGTTCCTGAGATATATATGACTAAAAGGTCAAGTAGGAGGAGGCTGTCACCCCCCAAAAGATTATGTAGTCTTAACGCAGAATTATAGTATCAATGTAATTATCCCCTCTCAAAATAGGAAAACTCTCATATTCCAGAGTTCATCTAATACTGTTCCATTTTTGCATACTAATTTAGATCTACACTACTTCAGAATTGTATGGCAAATCCTTCTTTGTGGCACAGAAAAGCAAAAATTGCTAATTTACTGATATTAAAATAATATCTCCTCCAATATTATCAGCATTGGAAATCTGATGTGAGTGAAAGTATGCGAGTCACATTCTCATTTATGTGAGAGTCAAGACTCAAAAGTCTCCTGATAAACAGTTACTGTTTTAGAAAAAAGTGATGCAGTTTATTCCACCAGCATAATCGTTTCCCAAATGCTCTTCTACCGGCAGGAATGGCTAAGTATCTAAAAATATGCATGCATGTCTTTTCCTTTCAGGGATGTAAATATGTCATCAACTGTATTATTCACTGGACATGGGCCATTTGTCAACATCAACATAGCAGCTAACCACAGTCTAATATTTACAAAAAGGTGAGTAGACTGAGGTTTTCTTCCTCATATAAAGGATAACATGAAGTATTTTGGTGATTATACAATAATTTCTATCTCAAGTTTATCTGAGAGGTAACATTATTCTGTATGAGGTCTGGACTATAAACATATCTGGCTTTTATTCTCTGTCTATTGCTGAATTTGGTGTAATACTGGGAAATTCTCTCTTCCCCCTTCTATTCTTGTCCATCCATTGTAAATTCAAAAGGCGAGAGATGCTTGCCACATTTTTAGCTAGAATTCAGCAGAGTCTTAAGTGAAGTATTTCTACATTTACTGTGGAAACAATAAATACTACTATTTTTACAAAGCATTTCTTATGAAGAAACATATAAATTATGAGTATATATTGTAGTAGAAGAATTCACTTGTGGTTATATAGTAGTCATCTCACTAGGGTCTCTGTGTATTCAACAAAGAAAAATAAACACTCCAAATTGCAATCTGTAGAGGCATCTCTTGAAATATGAGTCACACTTTATGATCAATTGAATTTTCTGATACAGACAGGACTATATGTGAATTGCTACAGTAAGCAATCCAAAAACAGGTATCTGCATTTAGAAAAATTAGTCCCACTCAGAAATGACTTCTGGATTTGTCTCCATGTTTAGAAGTGAATCATGAGATGATCCTCAGAGTACATTCAATTATATTCTAATCTTTCTCAGTCCAAATAACAGCTGAAGTGATTCTGAAGCATCCTACAAACTGGTACAGTTTCTTGTATATTAAAATAAAACATACCATTAACAAAGGATTATATTCCCAGAAAATTATGGGATTTACAGAACACTTCCAAAAGGAGAAACACCTGCCATCATAAAAATATATAAATATATATTTAATGACTCAAATACTGTGTTTCTGCTTATAAGAAGGCCTATTATACACATTTTGCTGGAATCCTACCAAAAGCACCAAGGCAGAAAATGACTGTCTAATTGTTAAAATGATGAAACCATGTTGAGGATGGCAAGTGTCCATGTTCTTTCAAATTTCCTTTATAAACGTGCCATATAGTGACAAAGCAGGAGAGAATTCTTAATTTGCTATGCTGTATTTTATCTACAGTTAAAAAAAAGCCCTCACATTTTGTGTTCTAATTATACTCTGTTAATTCCAAACTTTTATTAATCTCACTGGTGGTGAAAGTATCTTAAAGTAATGGAATAACATTGCAAGTTTGTTTTCTTTTTTTCTTGAGTGGATGTCTAAACCAGTATTGCCACAAGAGATCTTAAAAAGCAATAATGAATTAAAGATGTCTTTTGTTAATATCTTTTAAACACTAAAAAGTGTTGGAAGCCATGGAAATGGAATACATTCATTCATCTTAATTGTATTTCTGTTACAGAAATAGGTATTTACCATGTTTCATCTGGACAGTTGATAGGAATAATTTCACAGGATGACACAGATTTGTACACTTTTTTTTTGTACATAAAACGAATGATAGAAAAATAACACAGATTTTACAATTAAAGAATTCATTATCTGGTAATCAAATTATAAAAGTATTTCTCATTCTTTAATCTTTCTTCAAGCATAACTACTGTTGAAGCAAAGAAGGGCACATCTAATAGGACTTGAAAGCTGTGGTGTCAGAGACAGTAGAACTGTTTTCTGATGCCCTTAAGTAATTTATTTCTTGACAGGATAGTTTGTAACAGGGCATAATCCTGCCTGGAAGGCATACATGAGCAGATTCTACCCACACAATAGCTTTTGCCAGTCCTAATTCCAGATTTCTGCCATTGTGAAAATGCTGGGTCACATCATGCATTGTTTAATCATAATTTATCCATAATTTTATCAAATTTTAGAGCAAACATAGTGAGGGATACCTAATAACATATCACATTTAAAGGAGTCATTTTTCTACTTAAAGTGATGTGGAAATAAATACTGTAAACTAGATGCTGGAAGACTTCTTTTTTTTTCCTCTGATATATTTCTGTGTGTATCAGATTTACATTGCTAACACACACACACCATCCCAAGTGTTCAGATTCATTACAGGCTATGAAGAGAATCTTAAAACCTCTGGGTATCAGAAATGCTTGAGTAGTTTTGATCTGTGGTCTTGTGCTCTTCAGACTCTGGCTTTATATCTATGATAAATAATTTCTAACCCTGTATCTGCAGCTATATATTTTACAGTGCATTAAAACCTTAGTAAAAAGATACAGTGATGTCAAACTAACCTCTTAAATTCTTTGGTCACACTGATCTCTAGTGGTAAGGTATTGAAAATGTCTCAAAAGATAGAAAATAAAATATGTTGTTACAATTTTATTGAGAGTCTGTCACAGACTCTCATTTTCCTAAAGCACAAGAGGAGTCTACTTTTATATTTGTAATGTATACCAAGTAAACATCCACTTAAGGTAAATATGTACATTTAATATTAAATATACAACATTATCTTATATATTATTAAAACATGTAGGACAAAATATTTGTTTATAAGTTTGATACTAATAAACTTATGTACTTAAGTACATGCTTATATACAATTTTATATATATATGTATGCACATATATTTGATAGTCAATGTTACCTTGTGTGCAGACACTTGTGATTTAATTGCATTTTCCTTCTAGTGAACACTGTTTGAACAACCTGGTAGTTCATCTGCAATGTAACACTAAACGTAAGTACCCATACTCTGGGAATATTGCACACAGAAATATTGTTCAGTTTATAAAGCTGAATGTTTATAATTTGGATTGAAAGGTTAGGGAATGGACTATAAAAGCTATATTCATAATGATAACCCTGGAAATGTACAGTCTTCACTTGTTTTGAGAGTTAAGTATACACTAGGGATGGGTCTATTCTGAAAACACATATATAAAAAAATCCAAAAGGTCTGAGGAAAGGATACATCTAAATCTAAGTTATAAAGTCACATCTTGATTTCAGCTATAAAATGAAAAACTTTTTTTTCCACAGTAACAGTATTTTAGAATAGCAGTTCAGATACTACAAAGTCGATTTTTCCAAGAATATTAGCTACTCTAATAAAACATGCTATATCCCCCTAAACTGGCTAATTTTCTTTTTTCTTTTTTTTTTTCTTTTTTTTTTTTTTTACTTTTAGCTTGTGGAAAACACCTGGTAACTCAGAACAATGCAACGAGAATTGTAGGTGGAAGTGATGCCAGAAGAGAGGCTTGGCCTTGGATTATTTCACTCCATTTTAATTCCAGACCTGTTTGTGGAGCTTCCCTTGTCAGTGATGAATGGCTGGTGACTGCAGCACACTGTGTATATGGGTAATGTTCACTGCACTCAGAAGCTAACACATTCTGATACTCCCACACCATGCAAGTATCCAAATGGCAGGTAGCTGTCAGGAAAGCTGGGCTGAGGTATGACCTGAGCCATTGATCAAGCCTGTAGAGAGCAAAACAGACTTTCAAAGGATCATAATGGAATCACTGGGGAGTGGTACTTTATAGAAGGCTTCTAGATGTTTACTTTAAAATGATATCTAGTGCCTCTTTCTCTCCACGGACTCCAGGGCATCCTTCCAACAAGCTGAAGTGGCCTTATGAAATCCATGCCATATCATCTTTTTCTTTTTAGTGCCAATGAAACCCATGCTTTATGTGTAGGCTCTCTAAGGAGGTATCAGATTATGAATAATTTGTGACACTGATATAAAAAATTAACAGCTAGCTCACTGTTTAGTTAACTGTGTTTTGAACCACTTGTGGGCTCACCTAAAGGCTCCTTTACTTTCTGTTAAACCTTCAGTGCTTACTTTAAAGCAGAGAATCACAGATACTAAACAGCATTTTCTGAACAGTGAAAAATTGCACTTTGAATATATGGTTTTAATAGCTTTTGCACTTAACCTGTAATTAATGTGGGCCTCCATTAATTAGTTGAATTTCTGCCAGTGGTATAAAGGATGACATCATACCTTATAAAGGTAAATTCAGCATTGCCTGATCCTCCTATATATTATCACAGATCGATCAAGATTTACTGTGCACTTTTGGAATGTCTTTGATTTATGCACATTTATTAGACAATATTGGGTATCCTCTAGATGGTGTTATTTTTACCATTTAAAGAAGTGATGCACATTGAAATGTTTTGTAGTGTTTCCATGACATCTATAATAAAATGTGCTGTAGAAGACACCTAGAAACAGGAATGGCAAAAATTAACATAAAAATCTAAGATTACAGTAGAGGTTTTGATATAAATAGCTAAGTAGTAAGGCAGTGGAGACTAGGCCAATATATTAATGATGCCTCATTGTATGAATGGAACCATATTCCACACAAAGATGCTGACATGAGAAGGATCAAGTCCTTGTAGTTTTCACACAATAAATGCACACTTGTCTTGGTACTTCCTTTTCACTTAAGTGACTTTTGTTTTATCACATAAATCTAATTTTTTCCAATTTATTTTGCAGGAATTTTCTTAAGTGGGAGCTTGTAGTTTCACAGCTTAATTCTGAACATATAAACATATAACTTAAGTGCTTTAATTTAGAAGAAGTAATCTCTTGATGTCAAACCCAAATATCATCAGAAAATAGTTCAGTACAATAGTCAGGCTGAAAACTATGAAAACTAAGTTTTTTGAAAGTATGACTTGGTTAATTAAACAATATCACTTAAGTTCTCTAACTTAAATACAGCCCCAAAACAGCATGCACAGTTCATCAAAGAATGCAGATTGTCATATTTTGTTTTTTAATCTTTTTTTTTTGTTTAAATTTTTAAAAAATACAAATTTTCTCAGTGTATGAGGTGCAGTATTTTCAGTGACACTTTAAACCCATTATTCTTTAGATATTCCATAATAATTTTGTAACTGGGACTGATATTAATTGCCTTGTGGGCAGTCAGCAGAATTCCTCACAGTGTTTAAAAAGCCATAGCAATTTAGTTAATGTATTTTCCTCCTCTGCACTATTGTATGATTCTTTATAAATAATGCATTATAAGCTTAACGTAAAAAATAAACCACATAATTCTACAATGCATGTTTAAGATAGTATTACTATCATAAAATTGTAAGCACATCTGCTACATTCTATAAAAAGTGTAACTGCAATGAATTACAATGAGGTTAAAGATTAGCATTTTACCCAATGTATTTTTCAAACCTTTTCTTTACCACTCGTAATTGTAAATATTCCTTGCAACTTCTAGGAGGCAATTAAAGCCATCTCAGTGGAAAGCAGTTCTTGGCTTGTATGACCAAGCAGATGTGACACAGCCTTCAACAGTAGTTCAAATCATTGATCAAATAGTGATAAATCCTCATTACATGAAGCGCACAAAAGATAGTGATATTGCTCTCATGCACCTTCAATACAAAGTGGAATTTACAGGTGAGTTGTCTTTTCCCACAAACCACATTTACTCTATCAGAGTAAACTCTCCTTAAGCATATGACAATGATGGGCTGGCTGTGCATTTTTTGCAACCTAATGATTCTGAACCAGTCCAGTACCTCCTGGGTATCTTGCCCAAAAAGTGGGTTTGAATTAATGAACATTTTCCTATGTGACCATGAAAATGTGAATCCAGGGAAGAGGTTGACATTTTTTTGTTTCCTGATCACAGATTACATACAACCTATCTGCTTGCCTGAAAAAAATCAACAGTTTTTACCAGGAATTAACTGCTCCATTGCTGGCTGGGGTAGTATTATGAATGAAGGTGAGTTCATGCCTGTCATAACTTTCCAAGCAGGTAAGCCATGAGGGAAAGCTTGCTCCTGATTCCTCAGGGTCACTAAGGTCAAATAGTTTAGAAAGGTACTCCATGTGAACTATCCCCCTCCACTGTTCCTTCTATAAAGCAAAGTTATAACATATTTATTAGAAAAAGAACGAACATACCTAAGATCATTATGTTCTGGAAAAAAAAAAATTGCATCCCCTTAGGAGTTATGATGAATACTTTTCTTAACATGAAATATGCACATCTTATTTCCACACATTGGGTTGGGGGAGGAGGATTAGCTTTTATAGCAATGATTTTACCAGAAGTCAAGAGCATACTGACTGTAGTGTGAAATGTATGTTCTGTTTGTATATCATATGCTTCAGATTTAGAGTCTCTGTGAAATAATAAACATGCCATTTCACTTCCATGGTTGCTTCTACCTTTAAGAATAAAACTGTGTTTTAAATTTAGGTAGGAATAGTAAAATAATTTTTTATTAAACCTTGAAATGATAATAGTTACACAATAAAGAGCAAACAAACACTGGACAATGTGGGCCCTTAATTACCCTTAGATCTCCCCACAGTCAGTACATAGTCACTGATGTTAGTAATTTTGATTTTATTATAACCAAATTCAGTCCCAATACACAAATGAAATACAGTATTCAGTTAATGAGCATTGCTTAATCAGTGACTGTTACAGGGATACAAGCCTGAATAGTAGAGTATTGAGGCAGGGCTTCCTTCAGTAGCATGCCCAGCATGCTGGAACAGGAATAAAACGACCAGTGTTTAAAGTGGGATGTACATATTTATTACAGTCGGTAAATGTACTTTTTATTTTCATCAGGTCCCACTTCAAATATATTGCAAGAAGCAGTGGTCCCTCTCATTTCAAATGAAAAATGCCAGCAATGGATGCCTGAATATAATATCACTGAGAATATGATCTGTGCAGGATATGACATAGGAGGAATAGATTCCTGTCAGGTAAATACAGGTGACTCTTTTCCACATCCACTTACCGAACAAAATGCTCCCTACTCCTCCAGTCATTGAAACCAGGACAATCACTGTCCACGAATATAATTTCTACTCAGTCTTTTGCCTATTTAATATTTCATGGGATACAAGTAATTCCATGAAGGGGGACTTGCTTAGGGAAAAGCAGAGTAGAAAACCTGTAGACTGTAGAGACATTTTGCAAGTGTATTTTGGAGAAGGTGTCTTTCTGCATTGATCTCATATGCTGCTTCCTGAGGATCTAGTTTTTGTCCAATCCACCTCTTCTTATAACACACAGATTCTGTTTGAGGATTTAGAGTTGGTTGTCACATTTTTTCCTCCAGCAGTATAGGGTTAGTTCTCAAGTCTGATGAGAAGCACTCTCATATAATTGCTTTCACAGACTAAAAATTCATCAAGTACAGTAACTTTGGCTAGCTTGGTCTAGAAGGAGGATTGAATACAAACCAAACTTTACTTGCCATTCCTTCAGCCTCTTTGGCATTCCTCTTTTCTTTTGGCCTTCCTAACCTCACACTGGAAAAAAAAGGCAGTATACCACCATAAGCTGACATAGACTACAAGTGACCAGCGGCCATCCAACCGTGAGCAAAGACGAATGAGTCCTGATAGTGCTTCAGCCTTTAGGGTGCTGTCACAGCCTTTGAACATTTGCAGATGCATTACAGTTATGGGTAGAAGTATTTTAATGGCTGAGTCCTTGCAAAACTCTCCCATAAAGCTCCATTCACAGAGTTGTCAGAAGACCAAGCTAATACCTGTTAAACTAAACAGACCACAAAAATAGTAATTGTTTTCTTTCTTAGCAAAACAAAGCACTCATCGCTAACTCACCCTCCACTTAGGATGTGGGATTAATCAAATTTTGTCTCCTGCTCTCTATTAAATCTGCTAAACTATTGAAAAGGAGCTGTGAAAAAAAGGGATACCTCCTTCTGGCAATCTTGGCAATGCTAATTGCCAAAATTTCTCAAAATTTGAAATTGCAGAATCTCTGGAATGACCAAAAATAGAACTGTATTTTGTCTGAATAGATTCAACTAAAAATTAATCCTACACATTTATCCAGGCTTTGTGAAAGATGAAGGGCTAAACATAAAAGTAATAAGCATGAAAAAAAGATTTGAAAGAGTCCTGTACTGAAAGACTCATAAGAGCTTGTGATCACAATATTTTTTTTTTAAGAAAAAAAAAAAGAATGACATTTATTTGGTCAAGCATTTTTGCACATGAAAGACATTGTAGGATTGATCTTACTTGTAGGATCTAAGACACAAAAGGCTTCTGAGGTCACTTTGTTCACTTTTACTTTTCAAATTTTATATTGCAGGGAGATTCAGGGGGCCCTCTGACATATGAAGATGGTAACAAGTGGTTTTTGGTTGGTGTAACATCGTTTGGCAAAGAGTGTGCACTTCCAAAACGACCAGGAGTGTATGCTCAAGTCACAATGTTTGTAGACTGGATAAGAAATATTATCTATTAGCTTGATAATTGTTAATGATAGAAATAGAATTTAAAGGCTGAAAGTAAGCCATTGTATAATGATGTAAACCAGATTGGTATTTCAGTCTCGCCACTATAGAAACTGAACAAATATTTAAATTTTGGGGAAGCAAATAATAATTCAGAACTCCATTATCAAATGAGAGCAATATTTAAAAAATACATGCTGTGGTTAACATTAATAAATAGCTTTATCACTTCACTCTTTCTTTTATATGAGAGCATGGGGACTCAGTTTCTTTGAATAACTGCATATTTAACACACATAGCATAGCAGAGGGCTTTACATGGGCAATAAAAAAAGCTTGCAAATACTGTATTAAAAGTGGACTAAATTATTAATTTCAGGTCAAATATTACCCAGTTTTATGTTTTTGTGCTGCATTTTCATTTCAATGCATAGTCACCTCTTCTCAGTAATCTCACCCTGTACAAAATTAAAGTAGATGTTTTCTGTTTAAACTGGGTTCATGGGAATTCTTCCTTCTTACCTATTACAAAAAGCTCTGGAATTAGGTTTATGGATTGTGCTTAAAGACCAATCATGTGCCATGCTGCTTTCTAGTGAATAAGCTGAATGTAAGCCAAATGTTTTCTCTTGTGTAATTCATCTGGAATTAATAGAGTTTAAAAAGTATTGAATATAGCCTTTTAGTTTTTCTGTTTAGCTAAGTGTTTTGGCAATTTTTCAAGCAATTATAGATGTGTGCCCAAGCACAGACTCACAATACTGCAACTTTCTCTCATAGGAAGTAATGTTGGGTTTTTTTTAAATCTTGATGAGTGCCAGCTAACCCTGATGAGAGGGGGAGGTAATAAGACTCCTTTGATATGTTACATGCTTTTCCTATACTAGTGACTTTTAACACTGATTTTTGTGCTTTAAATATAAACTATCACAACTGCCCATTGTGCACTCTAAATAAGAAAGAATATGAAGAAAAAAAAAAAAAGAGGGTTATCTTCCTGAACTTTATTCTAAATAGGTTTATATTAAAATATAATTGTTGAAATGCTTTAAAATCAGGCGTTTCTTAGTACAATGCCATGCATTTTCTTTATTTCTGTTTTATGCCTAGTGTAGGAATTTAATATTTTTTTTAATTCTGAAATACTGTATGAAAATAGTAATAATATTAGTACTCATTCTAATTTACTGGGTATGCACATCAACACATACACACACAGATGTATGATTTTTATAAGGAGCTCCCATACTTGGTGCTTGCAATGTTAAATGCAGATACAAGGCTTACAAATGCAGGTTTGGCAATGTCCCCAACTGTTTTCAGGTCTTCATAAGCATGAGTGGACAAGGTCCAGACTAACAAATGTAGCTTTATCAATACATATGTAACCATGAGAAACACAGACAGATGTAATTAAGTCAGAGAGATAAAAAGTGGTTTAGATACCTTCTTTCATATAAATCACATGGGTTTAACATTTAAATTGTTGAAGTTGCAAATTCACTCTTTTGTAGTAGACTACTCTTTCTCCTGTAATCTCCTTCACTTGAAAACAGACACTGAAAATAAAATGCATTCTGCTAACACTATAAATTGATTCATAGAATCATTCAGGTTGGAAAAGACCCTTGGGATCATCAAGTCCAACCATTAACCCTACTCTACAAAGTTCACCCCTAAACCAATTCCCTCAAAAACACATGCAAATGACCCTTAAACACATACAGGGATGGTTATTCAATCACCTCTCTGGGCAGCCTGTTCCAGTGCCTGATCACTTTTTCAGTGAAAAAATTTTCCCCTGCTTTTCATTAAGATGAAGGAATTACATTAAAGTACTTATTTAAATGTGACAAGATTTCTGCATTTACCATACATTGCTATTGCATATTGGTTTTCAGTCTGTTAATGAAATGCAAGAGCCATCTCAAAGTCAGTCACTAGAAAATGTGCTTCCCAGACATACAATAATACACTTTTATTTATGGGGATTTTTTTGCTTCACAAAATGCAAATCATAGATATTTCCTTGAGTTGTACATTAATAAATCATCCCATCAGACTAAAAAAAAATCCTATTATAAACTCTGGTATAGAAACATATATGTAATATAGACTAGTATAACTAGATATAAACATTGTATTTCAACTAGTTCATGTCTAGATAAAATTAACATAACATTAGCTGATCATGTTCTAGCCTTCACTCAGCATCTGTTGCTTCAATTGACTCCATATCAACCTATGGAGAAACCAGTCACTACTATGTTAATACATATAGACAGCATGGATTAGCTTCAATCAAATCACAGTACCAAGAGGCTTTGAAATAGAGGGTGGAAGTTTGATGCTGACATATACTTGCCTGCACCCAAAAAAGGTTAAAAGATTAAAGAAGTAAACAAGATCAGGAAAACCATAGAAGTGGGAGTAGAATGTTTTTTAAATGCTAAACTGAAGCTATGCCATTGATTTGATGACTAGCTAAGGTTTACTACTCACCCTTCATTTTCTCCTCTCACTTACTGCTGCTTTTTTTGGAAGAATACAGGCAGTGTAGGGTCCCATGAGGAGACCTCATAGATGTACATAAAAGCAAAAAAAGCTTATTCATAGTGGCTCTAGTTGATAAAATTTGTCACCTGAAATTGGAGCTGTTTTTTTCTTTCTGCATGCTGTAGATTTTAATGTGAAAATGAAGGACAAAGGGTTGTGGATATTTGTTAGCTTTCTTAAACAGACATTATTTTGCACTAACAGACCATGTCACATGAATACCTCTTGTTGCTTTTCTATTTTTTCTAAGCAACAAAATCCAAACAAAATATCAGCAAAAAAGTCTAATCTCTAGGTATTGTCTCTGTAAGTGTGCAATATACCTATAATTCCCTCTTCATTTACTAATTTCCACACATAAAATATGTCTATAAGTAAGGGAAATAAAGATTAAATAATTTGTATGTATGGGAAATGTGTATTTTGCATGGAAAAGAATCACCAGTTTAAAGACGGCAGTCATGACTATAAGTTGGATATGTGCACCATTTGCAGTCTTCTTCATAAGATTCTTTTTACTTTACATTTTACCTACTATTAGGAATAACATCATAAGTAAAGGAGATAGAATCATAGAATGCATGAGGTTGAAGATATCTTTTAAGTTCCTCTGTATAGTCCAACCCTCCTGCAGTAAACAGGGATATCTTTAACTAGATCAGGTTGCTCAGGGCCCCATCAAGCCTGACCTTGAATGCCTCCAGGGATGGGGTCTCCACCACCTCCTGTGGAGACCTGTACCAGTGTTCCACCACCCTATATATATGAAAGGAAATACATGGAAGGGAACTATCTCCTTCCCCTTAAGCAGGTGATATGATCTGGAAATATTTTGTTCTAATAACCAATACATCTTATTTACATATAGAATCTCAGTATATTATATATAGAATGGCACTTTCCATTCTTCCTTCACATAGAGTTTAAGATTGGTCCATGCCAATAACTGCCCAGCAATTGCCTTCACTATGTAAGAAAGACATCTGAAGGTATCTTCATTCTCCTTAAGTGTTATATGGAAATTGTTTCCACTGCATTAATCATAATTCATTGCTACTCCATTACATATCTTTTGGAAGCTCAAAATATGAAGTAATAGTTAATCAAATTAAGTTAAAATGAGTTAATCTTTCAAGACCATGAAAAAGAACTAAGTTATTTTCATCACACCTGTTCCCAAGAAAGAAGAATAATTCAGCTGAGTTAAGTAATACTTAAGTCAGGAGAAAAACAATTCTTGTCTTCGTGATCATGCAGAATCATAATATTTGCTCTCTTTTTACAATTAGTACAAAGGAAAACGAAGTAAGAGATTGAGCAAAGAAATAAGTTGTGATGGGTTAGAAAAACAACATCTTTTAAGTAGGAATAGCAACACAACCTAAATCACAGAAGAAGGCTTCCTCAAAGAGGAAGTAAAAACATGGCATACCAGTAACTTTAAAATGCTTCCAAACGTGCTTCAACAATAGCATTGAACATCAGCAGTACTGAACTTTTAAATGCTCTTCTTTTGTCAGAAAAATGGATATGCATTTTTCTCTGAACTCAAAGCTGTGGTCAATATCAGCTAGCACAGTGTAGGCAACCCAAAGTCTATGCAGTTTTGCTTCCATCCATTTGTCCTAGCTTCCATCCAGTGGTAGTTTTGAATCTGTGTAAAGCCAACTATCTTGAACTCATGCTCTTGAACTTGCTGCAAGTGCAGCAAAGCCCCTTAACTTCCTGCTAAATCATCAGACTGTCATAACAAATCAGCCAGAGAGATACTGATATCACCCTAAGATCTTCTCCTAATGACTGCTAAAACCATTCTTATGGCACAGAAAGCTCTTAAGGAACTAAAGAGAATGGACCTTAATGATGTTAATAAGAACTCTAAAAGACAACTTCAAATGCATCAGAGTTACCTCTAAATCTGTCTATCAATTAACATAATTAATGCTTTACTAGCTAATAGTCTGAGTAATGTTGGGATCAATCTATTAGTGCCACTTCCAAGAAAAGCCATATGTCTTCTCTTTGATCCAACATTATATTTTTCCTAAAAAACTATTAGCTATATTCAAATCATCTTTAATGTCTTTTTTTTTACATAGATTTACTGAAACAAGTAATTTTGATCTTAAACTTTCCCATTGTGATATTTTTCCATCAGAAAAAGTAAAAAATATTTTACTTAAATAAAAAATAATGGCTGTCTTCAAAGGGCACCTAATTAATGAGGCATCATTTGCCAAGTTATTTATGTTGACCTCAGACCAATATGTCACAAAGTTATGGGTATTCCCTGGGAAAGTGAATTCATTATATGACATCAAATGACTTTTATGAATCCTTGAATTTTGCCACATCAGATAGATGTCATAACATGGTGACTATTGCTGCCAGCGACCATGTTAATACTTTATATTTTGTGTGCCTGAGGATCAAGAACTGAGTGTGCAAATAAATACTAAACAGGTATTTTGTATCAAATATTTATGCAAAGATAAATAATTGTTACACTGTAAAATTGTCAGTTCCATTTACAATACATCAACTAAATCTCTCATGCATTGGAAACAAAGGAAACAGAGTTTTTTTAACTACAAACAGTCTTATAACTGATATGCATTGTAGATATTTCCCCATAAAAATTTCAGATGCTCTGTTCATTTCATTGCTCACAACTAGCTAACTTACATCTCTTAGCAAAATAAATACATACCCTTTTATTTAGCATGGCATATTTTGTTACTGAATTAATAATCAAACATTATATAAAAAAAGATCTGAACATTTGCCTCAAGGGGGAGCTTACAGTTCATTCTTGTAGATCCTTTGCATTTTCAAGCCATTCCAAGCTAATGTTCTTTGTCGACATTATAATACAGCCTGACTGCAAAATGTTATTTTCGTTTTGTTTTCAGTCAGTAAATCATTATACCTCCATGGTACTGTCCTTCCTAGGCGTCTTTGAAATCCATAGTGTGGACTGGTTTGGACTGGTTTTTGTTCTTCCTTTACTGAAAAATAAAAATATAAACTATTTTCAGCACATGTGTGCCTTTGCAGTCCAGATTCAGGTTTGTGAGTAGATCTGGGTATTTCATGCCCTATTTGACACCATCTTTGTTGCTTTCATAGTATAGGTTCCCCACCCACAAAAGGGTTGTGCCCACTCTGCACCAAGTAGAGCAATGCAGCAGTGGTGGCTCAAGGTAAGTAACTGTTACCAAAGCTACCAGACCACCAGCAGCATTCCTTCCAAGAACTGAACTGATTTGGCCTGTAATTATTTTGTTTTCTTTCAGTTCATGTTCAACCACACCTACTTAAGCAGAGTGGTCTTTTCAGGGATCAGTGTGGACAGTATCTGACCAGAGTGGTGAATGGCTGGATGCTTCCCTTGTGTGGGGGGTGACGTATAGGGGATAGGAGCACACATGCCCATGTCCAATGTGCTCAGAGTGCAGCTCACCCACCCCAGGAAGCTACCACAACCCTGCCCACACACATCCTGGAGCTGCATCCCTATGACCACAATACAGTAATGGGAGTCAGTGTATACTGGTATGCCAGATAGCCTCATCCCTTCAGGGCTTGACCTTCTTTAAATGAAGTAATGATACATGAATCAGACTCCTAGCAATGAGTGACTGATAGAATGCTTCCTCAGGCCTACTTTTCATTCAAAACTGTCAATAGTAGTTTTTGGTTTTGGGGCTTGTTTAAATTAAAAAACAACAACAAAAATTAAAAAAAAAAACCCAAAACAAATCACAAACAAAGAAACAACTATTTCCAAAAGTATTTGCTCTGCAATACTGCAAAACTGTAGAAAAGAAGTAGCCCCACATAATTCTGTAAATTGGAAACCTGAGAGTCAAGATCCCAACAGTCCTACTCCTTTTGTGGTAAGTGTGATTCTGAGTTGATTTAAAATGTACTTTGAGGGTGCTGGATGGTACAGTAGTTTTTAGTCCCTCCAGACTTACCTCTGAAGTCCTACAAAGGTAATGCATTATGTACCTGAGCCCATTGGGAGTAACTAAAGAGACTCCCACTGGTTTCAGTGGACTTTAGATCAGGCCACAATGCTATAAACGAAGCAATTGCAATGAATCAAGTAATTGCAGCACTTCTTTAAAGAAACTAATTCACTGCTTCTTTCCAGATCAATATAGCAAAATCAGACTTATTTTGTTAATTTTGATTAAATGCTTTGAATGGAGAGTCCTTGCCATGCAGCAGGAACAATTCTAAATAACTTGGATCAGAACTTTAGGTGTATAAAATGAGCTGATATTCAGCAAAACTATGCTGATTTTCATCAGCTACACATCTGGTTCAGGAAATAGGTTTTAGTAAGGAAGGAAAGGAAGATGCAATAAATAGCTTGAGCATATTGCTATTTTGACCATCAAATGCAATCATAGAAACTGAGAAATATACCAGGTTGGAATTTAAACTTTCTGCAAGGCATTCAGATGATAATGGAGATGGGTCTTTGAAGCAGTTTCTCCTTGCTTCCCTGGAAGAAATGAAAGGGAGAGCATCTAAGCATGAATGAGCTGATCATTTCTACTAGCTACAGGGAAGATGTATTGCTTTGCCTTATTACTACCCTTTAAGAGCCCAATGCCAGGCAAAATTACTCATGACCTTTCAGGCTAGGCATGTTCTGGTTGGCCATGGACTGTGGTTTTCAGAGGAAAGATCACCATGTTGTGGAAGCCTAAAAAAGAATGAGAAGTCAGGTTCATTTGGAAAGTTGGGGATACCTCCTTCCCCACCAGGACAGAATCCTTTTCCTAAAGCTCTATAGTGTCCAGATGATCAGTTCAAGTGGTTGCCTCTTTTTTTAATTTGCTTTTTGCCCAAGAACTGAATACTTGAGATGGAACAAAATTATTCACAAGGTCATATGTAGAAATAGAACTGAAAAGAGATGGGGAAACATTTTTTAAAAACAAACTTCTGATTCAAACTTTGGTGTAACCAAAAAAGACATTCTGAAAAAAAAAATCTGTTTTGATACAAATCCACTTTCTCCTTGATTTTAATTTACCAAATTAATCAGCTAACAGAAAAAGTACAGTCTTCCAAGTTGAATTTCCAGTATCTGTCATGCAATTTGCATGTCTTGGAAGTTCAGATTAATTACTTCTGGATGAACTGCTATAGCATCAAAGGCCTGATCAAAGCCCACTGAAGTCAACAATACTATTTCTATTGATTTCAGTGGGCCACAAATCTCTCGTTTTCCCTGGAGTATTTGACAGCTGATCCTTTACTGGGAAGAGAAAAAGCTGTCAGAAAAGGTATGGACATATATGTCATACTTACCAAGAAATCCAGGACCATTCTATAATGGTTCCAGATTTAGATTACTTATATAATTGCTATTGTTATACATACGATTCCTTTATTAGTATTTTTGCTTTGAGTTTCCAACCTTCTACAGCTTCAGCACTGAGGTTTGGATACAACCTTTCACAAACATAAATTTGCTTGCCATAAGGCATGTTAGAAAGTGCACATTTTCCTTTTCTTTATAGGAAAGTGCATTAAAAAAAATACACAATACAGTTTGTAATAAAGATCTCATTATTTATAATTACTTGTTTCAGTGACCATCACCGTACATTCACTCATATAGATATTAATAGACTTGACATTTGGAGTGTTTTCTTTCTTGGACTAAGGTATTTCAGTTATTTGCAGAAAATGCTAAATAAAAAACACAAAGAATAAATAAAGACTAAAAGAAAGGAGGAATTTTTTTTCTATTTTCCTAAACAAGTAATATAATATTCCTTACTATTATTCCTGCTCTTCAAGAGGGGTAGCAACTTTCAAATCTGTTTATTACTCTTGGCATTTTACTGGAATAGTGCTTATCTATAAAACACATTTCAGTTTAAACTTTTCTGGATAACATTAACTTGTAAGAGCTTCCTGAGCTCATATCTTGGTATATTCTATTTTTTAAAAGATAAATATCTGAAGAATTTTAAAGCATGGATCAAAACATACCCTGTTTCATAAGCTAAAATCCTTAATGTTTCATAATAATACATTTGTTGGATATTACATCTACGTACACGAATCTATTTATATGTCTTCTTTGGCAGATACATGATGTAGAAAGGAGTCACAATGGCATGTGGCTCAAAGCATGTTTTTTCTTTTAATTTTCAATTTGTCCACTCCAGTGGCCCATCGGTTGCCTCTGAGGTATGCACACTGAAAAAAATGCTGTTGGCCCTTTAGATTCATCCTTGAAACAAATTGTACTTTAGGTCAGAAAGTGAGGTGAGTACTTGTGTTCAAGTAAAAGTGCTTCACTTGAGTTGAAGTAAAAGTGCTTACAGTACTTCAGCCTATCAAATGGTCAGCAAAGATATTTTCTCCAGAAACAGGTCCTAATGGCAATATACTTCGAGATCTGAACTATTTCAGTGTGTTGTGGAAAATCCTGAAGGTGAATATTCAGCTGTAACAGCTCTACACTACTTGAATTTTAATAGATGAAAAGATGTTTATTTGAATATTTGGGGTCAGATGTAAGCAGTCTTTCAGTATGAATAGCTTGCCAATGGAAACATGAATTCTTATTGTAAAGCCATTACAGATTAGTGTATTTTACCTTTTATGAAGCATCTGGAAACAGCAAGTCCCAAAAGCCACCAGTATCAACAGCAGTAGTGGTATAGTGGGTATTATGACATAAATTAGATTTGGAATTATACCTACAAGAGAAAAGTTCTCATTAATGTCACCCATGTTTAAATACTCAACCATGTGAGTAAAAATCTGGAGTAAAGTATCAGAAAAACATTAAGTTACACAAAACACCATCTATATGTTTTTTCTATAGGAATTGCTTCAAAAAGATAACTCAGCAATATCAAGAAGACTATAGTACTTCTCTAGTGGTGTGCAAAATATATCTTAAGAACTTAAAAACTGACATTTTCTAGCATTAATGTAAGATTTCTAATTTTGTAATTGAAAATGAAAGTATTTCAACAAAGTGAATTCATTTTACAGTCAATATAACCAGTCTACCCAGTTGCCATTGCATGTTGGCTTCCTACCCAAACAGGATCACAAGAGGAACAAACCCTGCTCTTGTCTACCTATTCCCCTAAAAAGACAAATGTACACTTTCCTTGACAAATCAGGAAAGAGCTAAAGCTGCTCCCTCCCACGTCCCCGCACAAAAGGGGTCTACAACTTCCAGAAAGGTCTGATTGTTTTGGAGTAACTATATGCCCCTGGTTTAGAACAGTATACATTTAATGTGTAAATTCTGGATACTTTCTTAACCATTGTCCCTTTTTGAACATATTTTCACTAACAAGAATAAATGTGAATGTTCAAGTTGGGGTTGTTTATGAGTTTTAGTCAGAGACTCTTTGCATGGTTTATATAAATAGCATTATTGATTTCAAAATACAGATTATCAGTATATCCATTCCTCTGGAGTTACAAACAACAGTAACATCAGTAAGGAAACTGGCTCAAATCCAGCCAACCATTGTGGAAATGGAGCACCAGCTATCCATAATGCCATGCTGTAATCCCATAAAATCTGAGTTGCTCCTTAGAGATGTTCAATTTCTTGAATTGAGGCCATGCTACAATTCTTCATAAAACTCTGGACTCTATTTAGGACATAAATTGCTAAATAAAGTAGCTCCTAGGCAGTAGTTACCCATTTTCAAAATATCAAATGTGATCTCTGCTAGATATCTCAGCAAAGCACTTTTCTGCTCTTAGTATGTGGTGTTCCTTAAAACACAGGCTATTTGGGTGAGCTATGGCACAGAATAATCTGTGCTTATTGTGGAGATAAGAGAGAAATTCATGTCCTATCTCTTAGGGAAGAATCATTTGTGCCTTTTTTGTGAGCTCTGGGTATCATATATAGAAGATAATATATGCACCATATGTTTGTTACATGTGATGGGGAAGAGGTGGGGAGGGAGGCAAGGCACAGGTTTACCACAGCCTAGAAGGGGACACTCCACAGCTGGGTGAACACTGGTGAAGTCTTCCATCTTGACAGAGACTTACCAGGGTCAAAGACAATGGTGCAGATTTCAAAGACTGCTAAACTTTAGTTTGGGATGAAAGTTTGGGGAGACATGGAAATAATGTGTTTCCACAGTTATAAATAGGACTGACCAAAACTCTTGGAATGTTATTCAAAAGTATATGTTTTCAGGGCATTTCCCAGGGAAACAGTCTGCTTCCTCCCACTGGCAAACATGAAAATTGTGAAAGAATCATTTGAGTCCACTCTTAATAGTTTTACCAGAACACTAAACACATATGAACACATTACCTGTTTCAGTAGCAATAACATGATACTGATCTTCTGGTTTGCTTGTATGATAAGTATTTCCTGCTGGCACTGTTGGAAAAATTTCTGAAAAGGATATCAAACATTTTAGGAAAATAATGAAACAAAAATACATCTGTTATGTTGTTAAATAAATTAATAGTAACCACATCTTTATATTGGAAAAATTAACATCTTCAGATAGAGTAAATAGTTTATTATAAATATGTAAACAAGATTTTATTGCAAATGTGGGATTACATCTGGAACAAGAATTATGAGCAGTGGTATTCTGTATAATAGCTATATATTTGTAGCTATTGCTCTCTACAGGATTCATTTTTTCCGATGTTCCAGTTCTAAACTATGCCTGATAAACTTGAGTAATTCTGGGGGTTCCTGTAAATTCTCCTTATAATTATGTATTTGCCATTGCAACTCAATTTAATGTTTCAAAATTTCTTACCGTAATCTGGCTCCGCTCTGTCTCCTAATTCTTTTTCTAAGACATTATCTGTTAAATCAATATTTGAAATTGATTGTTGAAGAATGAAAAATGTGTGTAATAAAACAGATGTTTTCATTATTTTGCATGCAGTATACATTCTCCAAAACAGTAATTCCTTGATGCTTCCACATTTAATCTTTCTACAAAAGACTATTTGCAAATTAGTGTCAAATCACTTCCAGTTCATAGTTTTTTGCTCCTTAGAAAAGGGCTATGGTTTATTCTAGTTTCAATTCTTGGTGGCCTTTGCTAGGTTACTGCCTAAATCACTTAATTCCTTACTTCTTTGTGATTAATAAAATGCATAACATATTCAAAATTTCATTTGTGCAGACAGTCCTGAAACAATATAAGAAAAGTATTATTGACTAATACATAAATCTTTTTCACATTTTCAAAATAATGCTTACAGAATGCTTTTGGCTGTGAAGCAAAACAAATCATCAAAAGTTTGTGAGGTTAAACGTCAGCTTCATGTAGCTTTGTTTTGCAACAGGCACCCCTAAATACAAATCATAGGCATTGTTTCCCAATACATCACATAAGGAAGTGTTATCACGAGAAGAGGAATGACTGTATCATATTTCTTGTAATGCATCACAAACTGGAGAACCAGTTCATGGTTTTGAGCTGTACTGCAGAGGTTTGCAAGTTTTCTTATGTCCATTGTTACTACTAAAAGTTTTTGTAAACTAGATTAGTAGATTACAGAATTAATTACCTAATATTGGGCATAGAAGAATCTGCATGATTGTTTGAATATCATTCCTTTACCATAAGATTATATTAACATAATAGTGCTATAAACCTGCAGTTACGAGTGTCCTAATAAACACAAAATTCTGGGAAGAAATCAATAAAAGAAGCAATAAAACCTACTAGCACAAAGGCAATTATTTAATCTACTCTGGTAAAAACTAACTACACTTCACCATATATAAAGAAAATATCAAAAATACCACAAAGAACTGAGTTGTTGCTCTGGACAGCAGAAGAGGAGATGAGTTTTTAATTTGATTGCCTCATCAAACCTATAGGAGCTGGACAGGAACTAAATGTGGTTGCAATTATCAACATATAATTAAATTTAAGATCGCTGAATTATCAGTATGATCTAAAGCCAGACTGCACATTGCAACAGTAAATGCTGTCAGGGGATGCACTATAAAATGGGCTGAGAAAAATGGAAGTGACTACCCAAAATGCAGTTGCTGTTTGAGCAAGACTGGCTAATGAGCACTGCCCTTAACTTGCCACTGATACAATTAGATACAACTTCACTGTGGCCACCTATAAATTCTGCATTTTGGCATACGACTTGTATCATACACCATATACTCGACACAGACAGGAAAGTTGCAAAAAGCAATATACTCAGATAAAATGAAACTCAATATGCATGTGGCACTTTAATACACCTGGTAAAATGGATGTATTTTGTACTGCAAATGACTGACGTTGAAGCTATTATTGTGATCTGGGGGGGAAAAAAGGGTCATTTGTAAGTCTCACTAGGTTTTAGATAGCAAATGTAATTTTCTGACTAACACTGTGGTACTTTCTTCAGGCAGTGAAATAAATGTCATATACTTATTTATAAACATTTATGCAGCTACTCATCCATGTGATAGAAAAATACATTTCTGGAGAATAGTCTGTTTTGCTAAAGAGCACAATTCCAGCAGCCTCAAAAGTCAATAGCTACAATTCAGTAGTACCCTATTTAGCTGCATAACAATGTCACTCCTAATAATATACCTATGTATATTGTTTGCCTTATTTTATGCCTCCTACACTAGTAATCTATTTCTTTCACTAGAAATTTCACTAGAAATAGAAAAGAATTTTCACTGTTACCGTTATCTCTTCGTTTTCTGCCAATTCAGAATACCCAGCATTTTTTAATATGGTGAAATCAAAAGGAAAACCCAATTATTTAGCCATCTCAACTAGAATGGAAAGTAGGTATCTACTAGGGAATAATTATTTCGCTTAAATATGTTTGGTTTTAAAGGTGTGAAACACCTGAATACTTGAAACTGAGCCCTTTTAATCAAACCTACCATAAAATATTAACAACTTAAAACATTATTATGTTTCAAAATAATTGTGATCAGTTATAAAAATGATAAAATTGTACATGTCACAGTTCTTTAAATGGCCTACATGATGAAGATAACTGATCACTGCAGGGTAGTGATAGTACCTTACACTAAGAATTTTGTAACAGGAAGAGATTTGGCGACTAAGGGTAAAATGTGTTGGTGTATCAAGCCTTCCAAGTATTTGCTTGTTGTGGAGTCTCCTCTGGAGACATTCAAGACCTGCCTGGATACATTCCTGGGTGACTTAGTCTAGGTGATCCTGCTCTGGCAGGGGGGTTGGACTAGATGATCTTCTAGGTCCTTTCCAACCCCTAACATTCTGTGATTCTGTAATGTCAGCTCAGGCACTCACACACCAAAGGAAACAGCACCACAGGCCACAAGACAACTGCAGATAGGTTTTCTAAGAAAGTGTCCCACCTGTGAAATACAGCTTTACTTTCACCTACCTGGGCCATACTTGCAGATAAAATTGTGCTTCATGTTGCATCTGTCATCATTCCATTGATAGAGGTACGGCCCTCCCAGCCCAGGGTTTGCAGTTGGCTGGTGATACATCACAACACAGGCTTCACTTCCACAGGAAGGCTCATCTGTATACCAGTTTCTAGCGGTACGCACAAAGACAAACTTTCAAATTTTGAAGGTAAGGTTCATCAGGATGACAAGGAAAGCAGTTTACATTAATGAAGATATGTCAACCCCAATAGCCCTGTCCTCTTCATATATATGAGCCATTTCCCACAACTCCTCCATGGAAAAAGTTTAGGGCACATTTCTAGATTTAAAAAAAAAAATCTGACTGGTCGAAGCACCTTTACAGAAGTAACGCTGTATTGCTCTGCTACCTATTTTCCTTCCCATCTGACTTTTACACATCCCTTTGTCCCAAGTCCTGTCAGTTGCTGCTACTCTGGCCTTTGGCTTAATTGGAAGATTAAAGGCTTTTCAAAACAAAAGGTAGAAAAAGAACAATTTACACTAAGCAACATGCATTATTTACTTGGCAGCTGGCTCCCTTGTTTAAGGTGGCCAGAGTCTCACAGAATTTGACTCTCTGCTTTCAGACCATGTCCTAAAGATTCTATGTGTGGATTAAAAACCTCCAAAACCATAAATGAAAACTCCTGAGCAGGCAACACATAAATGGTAGGCTGAAGCCACACCATGCTGTACTCTTACAGCTTCAAATTAAACACCCTGATTGCCACCTCTGTTTTAGCTGCTTCATGGGGCACTAAGTCTTCAATCTTCTTTCTACAAGACTTGATTTACCAAGCATTTCATTCTCCACTTCTTTCCATAAAATTTTCTCAACAAACAGTTTTGCAGACTTACCTGAATAGAGAAATACTTCCATCAGCCCACTGGTAGAGATCAGGGCAAGCACTTGAGGTGGCTAGTCCATCACCACTTCTCCACAGTCCAATCCAGAAATCACCATCAGAAATCCCAGAGCCTGATTTAGTGAGGTTTTGCAACATGTTTTCTATTAGTTGCTGCTCAGCTTCACTTTCCAAGCTCAGCAAAGCCCCACCATCAATTTCACAAGCTTGGCGGGCCTCTTGAAAACCCACACGTCTAGACAAGTCCTGGAAATAAGCTAACTTGTAACAAGAGCGCTTGAAGTCACCATAGCACACCTTTTGACCTGAAAAATATAAGCGAGAGAATTTAAGAGTATTGTAAGGAATATCACAATTACAAAAATAAAAACAATTAAAAAAAAAAAAAAAGCACAGCATGTACACAGTGATGGAAAAGCCCAGGGTTTTGGGTTTTTTGTTTGGTTTGTTGGGTTTTTTTGTGCCTTCATCTGAAAGGACTCACAGTGATACAGTGTCACTGCTGAAAACAATTTTAATTCAAATTGCAAATACACAGTTTATGGGAATCTATGGATTTCTTCCCAACGCCTTTGAAACTCTCCAAGACACAGAATACTCCCACTAACTTTCTAGAAAAATGTTCTCTATTTTAATGACTGTACCATCAGGCTCCTCTGTTAAAACCACAATATACTTGGAGAGTGTTCTCTTAACTATTTCATAATAATGAAACAACTCTTATTTTGTAATCAAAGGTGTCTGATCAGAAAAAAAACCCAAAACATCTCAACACAGCCAAAAGAAACTCCAGATACTAGAAAATACCACAATACTATCCAGATACCATAAATAAGGCCTGTGATACTTTCAGAAAGCACTAAATCTACTGCATTCACACCAGTTTTCCCTTATCCTTCAGTTACGTCTGTGGAGTAAACTACTAAATTAAGAAATATTTATTCCAAACATTATGTTAATTCCAAATAAATATTTATTCCTTCTAGTTCTTTGGCTTAGAATGATACATAACAAAAAGGAAAATTAAATACAATCTAAACACAAGGAAATAAGCTAAAGACCTTGTAAAACATCTTTTTTTTTTCAATATGAAAATTTATCGTTGGAAAAGTAGGATACATTATTTTGCTAACCAAGTAAGGATTAAAAAAAGGTTATAGAAGTTAATAAGAACTACCAGGCATTATCTGGATTGTTAAGAAACCAAAAAATTTTATCATTTTAATGGAAAATTTGCAAAGATAATATTGTGCTATCTCCATTTGGCATTTGAAAATCTTGTATTTACTCCAACTCTTAAGCAAATACAGATACATGGTCTCATGTAAATAACCTTGGCTTTACCTTTGAACAGGTTTTATCCTGATTTACCTTTAAAAAAAAAAAAAAGACATTTGTAACTGGAAAACAGCATCATCCCTACCTTAAGCTGTGCTTAGTGTTTTTCTATACACAAAGAATAATCATAGAAATGAACAAACAAAAAAGCCTAAAAGATACAATAAAGTTTATTCTCCTTGCTTTGGTGTTGCTTCCCCTGAGAGCTCTGTCTCACTGACAGGGTAGACTGCACAGTGAAAGAGAAGTGATCAACATTTCAATCCTCACCACTGGGTAAGTGACAATGGCTTATTGCCAGAGTACACTTACACACATAACAGTGCAAACATGCAAAGGCGAGCACTGAATTATGTAGGACACTAATCATTTAGAAAGGACTGCATCTCTCTCTGTAAATAAAGACTGCCATTTCAACTCATTAACACAAATCATCATATTTCAAATAATTAACACATAATGTATATGCAGATTTATGGAAAGTACTTTGCCCACTCTCTTGCTCTTATTTCCCAGATTCATGTACATATTACTCCTTGACACCAAGTAGTGAGTTATGAGCAAATTCACATACCAAAATATCATTGTCACAATTTCATTCATGCAGGAACATTCAATACAGACATCAGTGGGACTGACCAGTACTGATCTTGATTCCTGTGCTGTGCTCCCTTTCATGGCAAGTAGGCAGCTTTCTATCTTTTCTATCTTTTTTTCTATCAGGTGCAGCCTCCCTGATAGAAATCTGACAAAAAACAGGACTTGCCAGAGCAGTCTGGCACCTTACAGACATTAAACAGCACCTCATTCATAGTGATAAAGTGGTGCCTTAGGGTCTAGACCCTTAGCCTGTTTTTGGCTGGGGGGCAAGCCCGTGACAGAATGACCACAGTGGACCCTCAACAAGGGTATAAATGAAGCCCTGCTAAAGAACCATTTGAGTTGGTTCTTCACAGAAGTGAGTCTGACAGTCAGATCCTCCTCTTGGATATACTGAGTACCATCTGCAGATTGATTTAGCCTCTGTGGATTGAGTGGGAGATAGTTTTGGGTACTCCTGTGTGGGAATGTTTTTCCCCATTATGCGTGGGTGTGCACACATTTTGGTTCATCCTGGTAAAGAGATTATTCCTTTAAGTTTAGCAACTAGTTGTGTACTATTTATATTCCAAACTGACATACAAACTTGTAATTTTACTTTGGCAGGAGGTGCACTAGGAAATTTTAGTTGCAATAAATCCAGTTTCAGAGAGCTACTACTGCTTTTTGTGAGTGCCTCCATGACAGCTACTCTCCCAAAACCTGAATCAAATTACCTCTCTGACAAGATAAATGTGTCCTTGCTGGCTAACTAACCAAGCCTCTTCAGGGTATGATCTCCCAGTCAGGAGCTGCTGCACAGAGACTCATATTGTCAAATAACACATGCTGTTTCTGAGCTGCTTTAAGAGTCATGTCCATAAGCATAAGTTGTGCTTATGGTGGTTGCATCACTGTCAAGGCATAGATCCATCAGTCCCACCAAGCTGAGAAAACCAGGTGAGACTGTAGGGAGGAGAAGAACAGGTGCTTGTGGTGAGCACTGTTGTGCACTCAGAGCAGGAAGCCCTCTTGGAGCCATGCAGAACACATATGTGAAGGCCCAATTCTGTACCGATGGATTATCTGAAAGGGTTAGCAAGTTAAAATCTTGAAACTTTATATGAAGGCTTCGTTTTTTCTTTTTCTAAGTTGATTTGAATCATTTTTGAGGATAGCATTGTTATTGCAGATGTTTGTGCAGAGTTCAATAACTTGAAAACCAAGTATTAAAAAAGTGAAAGAATTGAACAAGTGAAAATTTGCATGCAATTCAATTCCTAAATTACTTCTTAAATTTGTTGCTCCACACCTGTGGCAAAAGTCTTCTTACAGGCTGATTGTTTGTGTAAGACTAAAACTCTAGAAATCAACAGAGAAAACAGCAAGAAACAAATAATTACTTGGCATTAAGACCCATCAGGTGTGAATGAAGTGTGTGATGCAGAGTAGTGAGCATTGTGGAAGAAGCTGTGAATTATTTTTATTCTAGTTAATTTAAGTCCCCGTGTTAGGCAATGACCTGCTCTGAATCTTTTCTTTCTTCTTTTGAAGGGGACTTTTATCTGCTGTAGCATTGTTACTTCAATGTGTTAATGGAAATCTGCAGTTGTGCCTTAAGAGCTGGCAAATCAGTTGACATTTTAGTGCTCTTCTTGGAACATACTGAGATATCAAGTTTTCAAGCTTCATTTTTTACAGCTTACTCTCACTGCTAATTTCTGTGCTACTAAGCTGAAATAGTTTACCAGTGACAAATGATGGAATGGACATCATTATGTAGCAGACAAGTATGAAAACAACTATGGGCTACTTTACCTTCTAACATCTTTGCAGCAATCAAGACTCTACTTAATTCTAAAGCAACATTTTCTATTTCACCTGTATGAACTGAATTCCTTTTTTATTTTCTGTCAGAATTGGCTAGAAACTAGATTTGTAAGCAAGTCTATTGGAATGGATCAGGTTAAGATATAATGCAACATGATTAACCATAGACAAGTCAGGCCTTTACAACCTTTCTACAAAATCATCTTTATGCTTCTTGAGAGATTAAAGAAAACATTGTTTCAACACAGGGTATCCAGAAAGGAAAAAAGAAAAGCGTGTTATTGTATTTAGTCTTCCCTTCTGCATGAGACCAAAGACCTAACAACATCTAAGAACTTATTATTACTATTTTTCCTTACAAATTCTTAGACAAGAGTTCAATGAATCCTGAGTAGCTGCAGATGTGAAGGTGGAATGTTTATATCCTTCCTCTCAAAAATCACAAATTCCTTAATCCTTGACCCACCTTCCCTCACCCAAGCAGAACAGCCCAAACCCTGGTCAGAAGTAGGCATAGAAATATGCAAAGCAAGCACTGGGCTTCGTGTCATGAGACCAGACCTTGCCTTTTTATCAACAATTGCTTTCTTGCCTGTTGAGGGAAGAGCACCTTAGTGTTGAAGGAACAATTAACTGACAGACAAAAATTATTCTCTTTCTTCCCAGTTGCAAAACTGCATTAGGTTTCCTTAATTAAAATGTTTCCAGGTTTGTTCTTTCTACTCCTGTGTACATTGGTCACACAACATACTTCTGCCCCGTTCCATCAGACTTAGTAGCTCTAGTTGCCTCCTGCAAAGAACATGAACTTGCCAAAATTCCATTACACTCAGTCTCACCATCTCATGAGCTGAAGAAAGCAAGTGTACACAGCACTTGCACCAAGAAGTGCTAGCTACCATTTCCATCCATGTAGGTCAATTTTCATCTTTGGGTGTCACACAACAACTCCATAGTAGAATGATTTGATACCAATATTAATATAAATCTGTCTTTTCATTAAAATACTTAATACTTAAGACACTTCTACAGATCATGGTGCAGAAAAATAAAATCTCCTTCAAGAAAAGAAGAAACAAGCAAACTCTCAGCTGGCATTTCAATTGTCTCCATTATGCTTTAATAATGATGCTTCATTAAACAGAAATAATAGGTACCTTTAGGTCTGTCATGACAAAAGTTATAGCAAAATGTTATTTAGAAGCAAAATTACTAATAAAGTACCAAGCTCAAAGACTCGTCTCCCTAAGAGCATGAGGGTCAGTCCTAATTATACCTCCAATGGCAATGAGGGGCACAAAGGTTATCTTGAATAATACATATTATTCAGGTGGAGGTTTTGAAGATGTCAGGTAGAAGATAAGCTCCCTGATATTAAATCCCATCCCTTTTCCTCTTGAATCTCAAATCAATCTACCGTCCAGGGTCTGCTGTCACTGTCATCCACCTAGATTAGGAGGGAATGGCAGCTGCATGTGCATACCATATGTGAAGAAAAGACAAAGGAATTAAAGCTGTAGAAAAGTCCATTATGTTTTTCATATTGAGACTTTTTTTTTTTTCCTGCAAAGATGGATTCAGCAGAAAACACAGAGTAGCCTTGGGTACCAAAGTATGTAAAGTAACTAACACTAACCAAAGTCCCAAAGGTCAGCAGAAGACTGATGGAAGTCTCTGAAAACAAAGCAACAAAATAAAGACACAAGAACTTAAGTGAAAGCAATCAAGAAATAAGAGTAAGACGGAAATATATGTAAATTAACCAAAATACTTCACTGGCTACATAATATTTTTCTGCTTATACTAAGAAATCTAGTTTTGGTCTTGAACTTGCATGAGCCCATTGACTTCAGGGGCTGTGTAACCAGCACTGGGCACAATTGGTTTTCACCTGACCCCATGCCACAGAATGCTCCATGCCAAGTCCCAGTAATGCACTTTGGAATACAGCTAGTAAGAGGCTAAAAGGTATTAAATTTTCCTAATCACATTTTGATTCAAAGCTGACGCATCTTGTCAACTGACCTTTGTACCATCCAGTCAGATTTTGATTGGGTTCAGCTGCTGGTCATGTTTTGATATGTTACTGCTGTTGATGTTTTACTGTATCATATTTGTGTCCATCTACCAAATTGAATTTGCTTTTTTGATGATTCATATTACTTTCTTAAAAAAATACTATTGTGATGAGATTTCATAATTACATTCTGCCTCCATTTATGATAAGAGCAAATTGCCATCTTCTCTCACGAAGTTTGGAATACTGAAGACACATCGTTCTCTAGTTGAGTCGGTATTCAAATCACAGATGTTGCTCAGCTCACACTCCTGAGCAGATGAAGGAATTCTGTGTGCTCACAAATTTCCCATTCAAAGACAAATTGCTATACAGATCAGATGCCAGCTTGTATCTGTATTAATACCTTCATAGCTAACTCTCCCATAACATAATAGTACTTTTTTTTATAACCAAGTTTGCAGAGAAAAGACATTCATTACCGATTTATACTTTTTTTCCGAATTAGGGCTTATGCCTATTTGTCATAATATAGTTTTTCCAAGTGATTTTTCTTTTCTGAAAACCCTTCAGAGGTTCCAAGTCCCTTTTAAAAGCTGACATTATATAACTCAGGACCACATTTACCTATTAAGTAGCTGTTCTTCAGATAAATACATTTATAGGCAGACAGTTTTTATTATATCGTCATATATTCATTAGCATATAGACAACATCTAAGGGGGGTTAATGGAGGCTGGCCCCAAACTCTCTTCAGCAAAACTCATCTACTAAGCCAGACTTTTTATAATACTTGTCATAATGGAGCCCCTTTCTTGCTGAGTTCTTAGGCATTAGTATGCAAAAAATATAGCTGTATAGATATAATGCATAAAATAAGGCAAATTCTCTCTCAAATACAGGTCAGATAATTCATCTTTAGCTTTTTTCTATCTTTTCATCTTAAGTGTTCCATCTTGTGACTTAGCAAAGATGATGATAAAGTCACTCAGACACCAGCCAAACAGTCATCTCTAGGATTAGTGCAATTCTTGTAGAGCGAAAACAGGGGACTATGGAAGTTTTAAGTAAAAAGAAAGAACTGTATTATACTATTCATACAGAGATTTAGTACAATTACACGGAATATGAAGCAAGACAAGAAGCATTTGTACCAGTCTAGTCCCTGTCATCTTTATTTTCTCTTGACATGGGAAGTGATTTTCAGTTCATTTATTGATTAAATTCAGTTTTCACCTCTATGTCAGCCTTTGCTAGTTATGGTATTGTGCTTCCAAGCCCTTTTGGGGACAAGGAGTTGAATTGGTTATTTCCGAGTAATAACTGCTCTTGATACACCCATAATAGCTACACTTTTATAAATCCAAGCAATCAGAAAGGAGACGGTCTGTTTGTAAAGAAGCACTGGGCAGTGCTAATTTGAATGTTAAAGAATATTACTTATCACTATCACCTGGATTTTGCCATCTGGATGAATACAAATGAAATTAGAATGACATCTGATCCCTTCCCTCCATAATGCAGCAACATAGATGCTTAGTAAAATAGGTCGTTAAGAAAAAAATGCATATGAGCACTCCCCATGTCTAAAAAAAATTATCTGAAAATCTAACAAATCTAAATAGATTATTTTGGGGGAGGTTTGTTAAAGTCTCTATGAGCTCAGAACCTGCACAGTTCTAGGTCTCAGGAAAATGCATGCAAGGATTCCTTGTCCTAAGAAACACAGTTTTTTTCATTGTGGTGAATGAAGTGCTGGGATTTGTTTTTTCCAGAGCAAACTACAAGTTTGTCTGGAGGTACAAAATCAGGAATGTAGTGTTTAGGGCAAAGCCTTGTTCTTTCTGTACTGGGAACTGCAACACCTGTCTGCATGAAAGGCTGCCATCTTCAAGCACTGATGGGTTTACTTATTCATTTCAAAGAACACATTTTCTTATAGTTAGCTTCTCAGTCCTGGCTCACATGGTGGGGTTCTCATGCCACTGATAACAGAGATGTAAAGAAGTAACTTGGTGTGTCTAAATCACATTAGAAGCTAATCAACAACTCAGCAACCTTAGCTACCCTTGCAGGAAAACATAGGATTACAGACAGGGTGTCTTCAAAAGAAAAATAAATATAAATTTTATTAAACTGTTTTAGTCACTGATTCAAGTGCTAAGTCAGTGTCAAAACTAAAATTCTATACAGTACTTTTTTTGCCCCCGATCAAATAATTAAATCCTGACAGTTTTCTTTCTTCTAAGTGAACCATATCTACTTTTTGTCATCAGCTCTCTTTCTGCTAACTAGCACATAAAGTCTGAGATCCATTTAGCTTTTCCTGTAATAACCATTCTCCTCACTTCTGGTCATGTGAACTTTGAGTATATATCACAGGGCTGATCATGGCAGACAGCCACTTGCTTCTATAAGGAGCCAGTGCACAACTGCACTGTCCCAGGGCTTTGTGCAAAGTGCCAACATCA